>JAGFMF010011861.1:560535-584791 GCA_019455555.1 Galemys pyrenaicus
CCTTCCCTGGCCGGCAGCAGGGATCGAACTCGTGCTGCAGTGGTTGCGGTTTGCTTCATAGTGCGTTGCTTAACCCACTGCGCCACCGGGGAGGCCCCACAATTACCAATTTTCTATGTTATTCACATGCTCTGAGTTCCTTGTCCCCTTTCTAATCATTTTTTTCAGGATGAATCAACATTGCTAAGAGTTCCGCTTTCCTCTTCACAAATATTTCCATTACACATTTTTTTACTTTTCATTTTATGATTATGCTAGAGATCACATCTTGTATCCTTGAAATATTAGTATCCTCTTATCTTTTAGTAAACTGTCTTCACACATTTTAATTTTATGCATACTGTAAACCCTTCAATGACATTATTTTTCTTGTTATAGTTAACATTTATTTATAATTTGTAAAATATTTATCCTTTCCTTTGCTTTGTACCTTTTTGCATTTCCTTATATTAAAACTACACTATTTTACACTTGTAAGATAATTGCTTAATAATTTGATTAATAATTTAATAATCATTTAATGCTAATCATTAATATTTATTTTAATATTTAATGTTACTTTATACAAACCTACTTTGACTAGTTCTCTTGGTTTTGTTTGAAGTTATCAAGCTTACTACAGGAAATCATTTTAAATTAGAAGATAACATACCATGGAGAATACACTAAGTGGTCTATATTCAAAACCAAAGAAGAAGATTATAATAAAGTGTTATTGACAAACCTAGCTCTTTGAAAGATATGTGTAGTTAGGCAAACATAATAATACAGAGATCTGGCATTTTTGAAACAGGGAACTCAGTAAGGGATACTAGAAGTGTCTTTATTTTACCTTTACTACTTGATACCCAGTGGATTATTTCCACTGGGTATCAAATTCAAGGAAAATCTTTATTCCATTTTATTTTTATTCATGCTTATTTTATTTTAGTCTAGTCCTTTGAGTTTATCAGTGCATTACCTTCTAATCTCATATTTCTGTTGAGGAGTTAGTCCATAGATAAATCATTGATAATCCTTGGAAAACTGTATCTCCTTTTTATTCAACTACATTAAAGATACACTTTCATGATATTTTTTAAAGATTTATTTATTTATGTATACAAGCACTGGGGTACAGGTCAGAGGAGTGGGGGTGAGAGGATTCACCAGAGACAGAGTGGGGAGCAGAACAAATGAATCCACTGAAATACACTGCTGAGGGGAGCAGTGGGTGAGGCAGGAGAGGTCTGCTGCACCATGTGGGTCCCCTCCCTGGTCAGCAGCAGGGATTAGACTTATGCTGCAGTGACTGCAGTTTGCTTCACAGTATGTTTCTTAACCCATTGTGCCACCAGGGAGGAGACCACTTTCATTATTGTGGTGAAATATATATAACCTGGAATTTGCCATCATAACCATTTTAGGGACAGAATTTACATAATTCAGTGGCATTACATTCACAATGTTGTATTTTTAAAAATTTTCCATCACCATTGTAGAAACTACATATGTGTATCTCTCTAAAATGTATAAGCTGAAGTACTACCCCTCAATGTGATGGCATTAGAAGGTGAGGTCTTTGGAAGGTAATTTTGGTTACATCAATTCATGAGAGGTGAACCCCCATGAATGAGATCATTGCCCTTCTGAGAATCACAAGAGAGCTGGCCTCCCTTCTCTGCCCTTAGCAAGGTGAGGATGATACTGTGAGAAGTTTGCAGTATGCAACCTGAAAGAGGACTCTCACCAAAACCCAACTCTACTAGCAACCCGGTCTTGAAATGCTAGCCCCCAGACCAGCAAGAAATAAAATTCCCATTATGTATAAGCCACTGAGTCAATAATATTTTTGTTATAACAGTTTGAACTGACTAGGACAACCCACAAAGAAAAATTAGCAATACCTTTCCATTATACCTCTTCCCCACCCCAAACTTCAGTGACCTGTATCTTACTTTTGTTTCTATGACTTTTGCCTATTCTGGATAATTTATAAAAGTGGAATGATACAATATTTATTCTTGTATGACTTCTTTCCCTTACCATAAAGTTTTCAAGGTTTACACATTTTGTTGCATATATCAGAACTTTATTCCTTTTATAGTTGTGTGATATTCCATTTTATGGGCATACCACATTTTGTTTATCAAATTGTCTGTTGAAATCACTTAGGTTTTCTTAATCTTTTAACTATTGTGAATAATGCTGTGATGAATACTGGTATGTATTGAAAGTTTGAGATCCTGTTTTCAATTACTTTTCCTTGTCAGGCTCTGAGCTCTAATTTTTCTCTCTCCAGTTTTTTGAAATCAAGAGCTCTGCTCTCTTTTTTGTACTTCCTGTTTAGCTTGTCCTATGTAGCTTTTACGCATTTGGCATAAAGCTCTAGGAGAAAATGAGCTATCTAATTTACTACTCTGGGTTTTCCGTCTCTCCAGATTCTGCTTCTTCCAAGTCTTAGATGCTTTAGTAAACCAGTGTCTCCTCTCCCAATCGTGTGTGTGTGTGTATGTGTGTGTGTGTGTGTGTGTGAGAGAGAGAGAGAGAGAGAGAGACAGAGACAGAGACAGAGAGAGACTGAGAGAGAGACAAAGAGACAGAGAGGAAGAGAGAGAGCATTTCCATAAGCTCAATGCTTATCAACCCTCTAGGTCTGACTCCAAACCAAAAATTAGCAACTCTCCAGAAAGATAGCTGCTGGTAGAATAGCAGCTCAGTTCTCTGTTATTCCCATTTCTCATCATTTTTGGAACTTGGTCTCGCAAATACTGGTTTATCATTTTTCCTATACCTTCAGAAGGCTGTTGTTATTTTGTTTTGTTGCACTTTCTGTCTTTACTAGCTGTCTTTTCTATTTTTCTTACTAAAATAACCAGATGCAAACTACTTCATCTTAGCTAAAAGTAAAAGATCTAACACAAATATTTGAGAATACGACTCACTATGTCTATGCCTATTTCTTGACTAATTACCTGAAAAAAATATTAGCATTTGGCCTTAACCTTCCCATTCCATAGTCCATTCAAGTAAAGTATTATGTGGTTGGTAAACATCAGAAATGGGGGAAAAAAACATTGCTTTGAGCTATGACTAGAAACACTGAGATTTGGGGAAAATAATAACCCTAAGTAAGAGCCTTTTTTAAAAAAATTGTTTTATTTTATGCATACAAGAGTTGGGGTGTATGCAGGGGGCAGGGTGAGGAGGGGGTTGCGTGTGAAAGGATTCACCAGAGACACAGTGGGGAGGAAAAACAGTCAGATTGACCGAAATACACTGCTGAAGGGAGCAGTGGGCAAGACAGGAGAGGTCTACTGCGCCATGTGGGTCAGCTCCCTGGTCAGGGATCAAACTCATGCTATGCTAAATTGGCTGCCCATAGCTTCATATTGCTGAGATTTAACTCCTTGTGCCACCAGGGAGGCCTCGCCCAAGTAAGATTTTATGTATGATTAGTACAGATATCAGTTGCCCCTAGACTTATCCTACTTGTAATAAGGACTTACTCTGCAGCTTGTTCTACTCTTATTTTAATATATTTAGGTTTTCTCAGATTCTCTTGGGGAAATATTTTTCATCAAGATATTTGATATTGAATCTGGATGTATTTGAGGTCTGATTGTACCTAGACTAGCATATCCAATTTCTGAATTTATTTTTTACCCTTTTTGTTTATATTCCTACACTTAATTTGAGTTGTGATGAAAGAAAATTATTGGTAGCTAGATTTCTTTACATTGGGTTGGTATAAAGTTTTCCCTTTTTTAATTTGTTTGCTGGTATCATTTTCCCATTTTCCTACCAACAACTCTTTGCTAGTCTAAAGATTTCTAATATTTTAGAAGGAATTTTGTTTCTTCTTACTTACAGTCTCCTGCTTGTTTCATCACTGTATCCCCGAGGAACCCTGGGAAAGTAAGTACCAGCTACAGGAATAGAATGCAGCTTTTCTTACTTCTAGGCCTGAACCCTAAACCAGAAAACTGAAAGGCCAGATCCCAGATGAGTTGTTTTTTCTTTTATTCCTAGCATTAGGACAATCTCCACAAGAAGTGACCTACTTTCTCACAAAACATTTTTTTCTGACATCTTGACCCATCTATGGTTATATCACTTAGAGCCTCTGTAATTTTTCTGTGTCTGTTAATATGACCCCTCCCTTATAAATAACCTCATTTTCTCTCATCACCTTTGTCTGTTTCTTTTCACTATTGACATAGCATATGAAGAACAACTATTAATATAGTATCTTAACTATAAACCTGCATAAGTGGTAAAGTGTTACAGGTATTTTTCACTACACAAATGAGCTAAACAAAAAGAAACTGGTTCAGTTTATTTTACACTTGGTCATTCCTATAGGAGTCAATGTAATATTATTACTCATTCTTTGCTTAAATTACTCCACCCACCTGAAAAGGATTCCAGGCACTGTAGTTGTAATGTGATTCACAAAGATACTTCATAATGTGGTGGCAACTGCATAGTCATTGGGGGAAGCAAGACTGGTCTCTGAAACTGCAAGAAGGAGCTAGAGTAAGGCAGCTAACAAAAAATAAAGGGCAAAGAGTTAGTCTTCATCTGTCACAGCTATAGAAAAAACCCATGAAATAACTGCTTTGATGTAAATAGTTGGCATGTGAATTTTGAGCCAGAGGGATGGGGACATCTCAGGGATAACTGTCTTGCCAAGGCAAATAGGTCAAATTTTCATGAGAAGAGTATATTAAATATTTCTTTGAAAAAAAAATAGAATAAGGAGAGAAGAAATAACATAAAAGCAACAGGGTGAAGAATAGAGTGTGGTGGGAGGGTTGGTTCCTGACTTAATGACCAAGTGACATTGTTTCCTTATCTGGTAGAAAGGTAAGCTGAGTTAATTGTGGCCCTCCAGTGTGACAGGTACCTTCAAGCTGTAAGTATTCTTGCCTTCCTGTACTCACAGTTTAATCTCTGACTGAGGAAAGCCACAGTTAAAAATTAGGATGGGGCACATTAGTTCCTTATTTGTCTATATCATAGAAGGAAGCCTGTGGCTGTGTGTGTCCTGCTATAGGGAACCCAAACCTGAGGTGGGGAAAAGGAAGTGTGACCTCATGCTGGACGCACCAATTACTGATCCTTATTATTCAACTCCGATTGTCTTGAAGTGTGTTTCACACTCACGAAAACCAAGGGCAAATAAGTAAGACTAAGAGGCTCTGGCCAAAGAGTGGAGAAGGGACGCTGACTTTTGTCTTCCTTCACTGTGAATTTGGGCCACTTATTGGAATTTGCCAAGTCTCAGCTTCTTCATCTAATGAATTGGAATAATAATCCTTAATTAAAGATTAAGTGAGACAGTGAGTATCAGGTACTTGGCACATGGTGGTTACTGGTAGCAGTTTTTATTAAGTCAACTTTTTTTTTTAAAGATTTATTTATTTATGCAGACAAGCACTGGGGTACAGGCCAGAGGTGTGGGGGGTGTGTGAGAGGATTTACCACAGAGAGCGGGGGAGCAAAACAGGCAGATCAACAGAAGTACACTGCTGAGGGGAGCAGCGGGCACAGTAGGAGAGGTCTGCTACACCATGTGGGTCCCCCCCTGGACGGCAGCAGGGATCGAACTCGTGCTGCAGTGGCTGCGGTTTGTTTCATAGTGCGTTGCTTAACCCACTGCGCCACCAGGGAGGCCTATAAGTCAACTTTTCACACTTTCAAAAACAAAAGTAAGTAAAAAGGAGCATGGAATTTTTTTCAAGATTACACTCAAGTGTGAGGGAGAGCAAGAAAAGAAAATATCTTTTTTGGTAGGTTTTTTTTGTTGTTGTTGTTGTTGGTAGTAGTAGTTTAGTAGACTATATTCAAGGGTGGGAGGTGGAAAGAAAGAAAAAGAAACACTAATAATAAGAGAGAATTTTCTTGCCACTTGCTTGAAATGCCCTTGATCAAAGTTTGCCCTTGGCAAACTTTCATATCATACTGCAAGAATACTGACTTAAGATGTCTATACTCAAGGGTTTGGTGATGGGGCCTTGCATGATTGACAAATGCCAGGATATGGATTGCTCAGGACACTGGTTTAATAGGGGGTTGAGAATATTCAAGATTTCCTGATTTCAAATGATCTTGAAGATTTTCAGTACTTCTTCAAGCCTTCCAGGTCTAAGAAGACAAAATGTTTCTCCACAATGTACTCATTCATTTGCTTTGTAATCAAAACGGATAAAGGTGAACAGTTGCAGTGAACTTTCTCAACAGTAACAATCTATATTTTTAGATAGGCTGAAAATGTTCACCTTTCACATTTTCCCTTTCTCAAAATTTCTCTTGTTCAATTGGGACATAGTGACCTTGTTTTTTTTCACAGTTGTAACAGTTGCTGATTGACAGGTAACTGCCAACTGAGAAGGAGTCACGATATAATTTCTAGTCTAGTGGGATTCCTATTAGTCAGTTTTAGATTTTTATGGCTCCTGTAGCAAATTACTACAAACTAAGTGACTGAAAACAACATGAATATATTCTCTTACCATTTTGGAGGTCAGAAGTCCAAGATTATGTCACTGGGGTAGAATCAAGTTGCCTGCAGGGCTGTGTTCTTCACTCTAGTGCTCTAGGGGGGAATCTGTTTTCTTATCTTTTTCACTTTGTGGAGGCTGTCTGCATTCCTTGGCTTGTGATGTTTTTCTCCTTTTTCAAAGTCAGCAATGTTCCATCCCTATTGCCCAGTCTTTATTTGATGGCAGCTGTGAAAGACATTCTACTTTTAAGGACCCATGTGATCAGATGGATCCCCTGGATTATTCAGGTAACTCCCCTCCTATCAAGATCCTTAACTTAATCACATCTGCAAGTTCCCCTTTGCCATGTAAGGTAACATATTCACAGGTTTTTAGGGATTAGAATGTGAACATCATCCAGAGAATCATTATTCTACCGACCTTGAAAAGTAACACAGTCATGACTTTGGTAAAAATTACCCAGGAAACTTCTAAGTGTTGTTTGTAGCTAGTTCCCAGGGAGACCAGTGTTCCACTAGAAGAGTTTGGAGGTGTCTTGTTACAGAGAACAGGACAGTAGGTCCTTTGTTGAATGCTGTGAACAGAGAGAGCTCAACCTTTGTGTATCACCTTACAGGACGTGGTGTTCAACCTCACACTCAAGGCATTATCAGGATACTACATTACTCTCTAGGATCCTGGAAAGAGAGGAAGTGTGTGAATGATTTGGGAAGGGTCTGGTAAATGAGATCTTTCCTGAGGATGCCCCTGGGCAGTGTAAACAGGTAAGGAAATTCAGGCTGCCTCAGAGATGATCTCTTTTGAAAGAGGTGGGTTTGCTAGAATGGACTTTCATGTTTCTGGCAAGCTGAGCATGATGATGCAGAAACAGGACAATGTACCTCTGATTGGAATAAAGAATTTGTATATAGCTGTAGAACTGAAGAGACAGTGAGAGAGAGTTAAAAACAAACAAACATACAAACATACACACACCCTGGATAGCCAGTGGTGCCATGCGTGGTGGTGCCGGGTCTGTTAGAAGGATGCTGAGGTAATGGGCTCTTCTTCTTAGAGCCCGAGGTCAACAGTGAGATTCTGAGCCAGATGTGTCCATTCTCTTCATTAAAAAGCAGAATGTGGAGTATGTGCTAGGATTTCCCTCGTGCAAATCCTGGTACACATTATCAGGCTGCAAATGAGGAAGTGAAAAACAGAGTAGTGTTAGGAGGCAGGAAAGGGGAAGTTGAAGAAATGGTGGGTTTTCTGGAGTGGTTTGGGGTGAGTTCATGGCCCTTCTCATACTGGAGCAGAGGCCATTTTCAGGAGCCAGCATCCTCTGAACTGCATCTTGAGGGATGAAGCAGAACAGTAATGGCAAACATGGAGTTGATATGACTGAACGTTTGTCATTGAAGAGAGGAGGAGAGCAGAACGTGTAACTCATCTTAAAAATGGAAGCAGATTCACTGCCAGAGAGGATCTCCACTTACTATTATTTTTTTATATCTAATGAAATTTTTAACACTAAACTAAATGGAAATACAGGAAAATGGCTAATAAGATATAATATGAAGCACTGTTACTTTGTTAACACTCGTAGAGATTTGAGGTATTGGGATGTTGAGTCACAGATTCAACAAAAGACCACAAGGGAATTGAAAGAGAGAAGTATATTACTCACAGGTCCTGGAGGTGGTACATGGTATACCTCCAAGGCCTCAGAGGAGACCAAAGTAGGATACAGACAAGGAAGAGAGCAGAAACTGGGGCATAAATCTTTATTAGGTGCATAACCGTATGATTTATATTTCACACTTTAGTGGAGTGCCTTGGGGATTCCCAGGCTAAAGTTGGATGTGTCAATTCAAACAAACAAACAAAAATCCTAGGGTAATGGTGAACTTTGTGAGGGTCTATCTAAGGGGTGCAAAAGAGGAAGGCTGGGAGATGGAGAAGGCTGTTAATTATCAGGGTTATTTATTAATGACTCTGCCAAGGGCGTGGTGAGGGAAGAAGTAGTGTTCCTTCAAGTCTTTCTGCAGGCTTACTGGTCACACAAAATGGACAAGGAGAAAGCAAGTGTTTAGCTGAGCTGTCAACGTGAGGGCTGTTGTAAGTGAACTGAATCTGAAAGACCACAATTCATGCCTTTAGGGAAATATATTCCAGCAGACACACAGTCATCATCATAGCCGTTATTGTTAATAGTCACAATGCCAGAGGTAAAGGCTTCATCCCAGGCACTAGAATGAAGTCTATAGTCTTTGAATCTGGAGTCTGGGTTTGACTCTTATTGTTGATATGAATATCTGATATTGAGCAAACACTCCTAATTCTGCTTTCCTCTTCTGAGAAATGTATATAACACGATATCTGTCTTGTAGAGTTACTGACTTGATTAAATGAGATGACGTCTTTTAAAAGGTTAGTGTCATCTCAGACTCTTTGGAATCATTGTCCCCTGTCTTTTTAAAACTGTTATTTTGAAAGTAAATATTTTACAAGTTTACTCTAATTAAGATATTTTTATATATGAACATCTTGGTTTGAAGGAGTTTATCAGATTAGTTGTTGCCTACCAGGGTTCTGTTAATGAGGAACTTAATAGGAAAATTTGCTGGTGAGTAATGGGGTAAGAAACTGACCTCAAGTTGAAGACACTCATCAGGAATGCCACTTGGAGGGCCCTGGGGAACATGGGAGCTCCTCTGACAAGTTTGGGGTGCAAAAACATGACCAAAGTGTACTAATCATACAACAGAGACTGCTGTCTTTGACTAAGCAATATAACACAATTCTGGTTTGCAAAGTGTTGACACAATCACATTTGATTCCGAAATAAAAAAAAAAAAATCAGTGAAGGAGACCCATTAAACACCCTCATCTCTAAGAAAAAAGCATAAGGCAATAAGAGTTCTAATGATTCTGTGTCTCATATCCTTTGGCTCTAAAATAAAGCTAGGGCCAATATTATGCATTTCTTTTTATAGGCATTCTCTTTGCCTGGGGAGAGCAAGACCATATGCCAAAAACATTGTGTAAGTCAGGTCAATTAAGAAGGATTGCTCCTTCAGCCTTGGGTTTGCTTCAGCAAATCTTTAGAACTGGGTCTTTATTTATAACTCTGTAGAGGCCGCAAACAACCCTATATCTGATTAGGGCTTGGAGAAGCAAAACATAGTTCAGATGCACTCCGAAATCATGACTTTTTCTCGTTGATGCACATGCCATCACAGACAGTGGCAGCTGCCTGTCACAGATTTCTAAGAGTGATACAAACAGTCTCTGACAGACTTCCCTGGGAGAGTGGCGAGGAGGTTGTCCCTGGGACACAATTGATTCTTCTCCTTCACAGAGCTAAGACTGGAGATTTGAAAAGAAAATATCAGAACCAGTCCTGGCACCTAAGGAGAAATCCATGTTCTTTAAGGATGACTTGAAAATCAGGAACATTTATCATCAATTCTCTCATATTTTGGCATTAGTGAGTTTTTGTGCTGGCAGTTCTTAACATTCCTCATTTCTAGATGTCAAGAAATGCTGACTGGAGGCCAGACTTTTAGCAGCATTCAGTCATCATTATAACCTATTTGTTTTGAAACTTGATATCAGTCTCTCCTCCAGCAGGGTGCTCCCAGACCTTTAAACCCCATATTTTTGCTTCTATAAAATTGTTTATTTTTAAAAATGTTATTCTACTTATTTATTTGTTTTTTTATTTTATTGACTGATTCTATTATTTTTATTGTGATTTGGGGTACAGGTTCATACCTCTTCAGATGTATGTTATCACACCACCAACTTCCAAGTACCCAGAACTTTAAGCAGGGGCTACTTTCACTAGTATAACAACTGTTAGAGTCTTAAGATTTACTTTTCTCTCTTTACACAACCCACCCCAAATTTCAATTGTTATTTATAACCCCCCAAATTGGGATTAGTGCTTCTCTTAGACAGACTAAAGCAGCTTGCGCTTCCATCTTTGAAATAATTCTGTGTGAACTTCTCCTTTTTTAGAATAAACTCCATAGGATAGAAACTAAAGCTGATTCTAATTGTATCCCTAGCATTTAGTATAGTGTTCAACACAGATTAGAGAGAATGTGAAACGATTGAGTGAATACATTTCATGTCAGATACCAAACATTAGAACATATAGACCAACTGGTCAACCCCCAGTGACTCCTACCCTTGTCCTTTTGCAGTCTCGGTGTACATACTACCATCTTCCTCAGTTCTCGAGAAAGAAGTCTTAGCGTAATCATGATTCATTGACCCGCTTTATATATCTTCTTCATGCAGCTGGTTTTTTCCTTTTTAACTTATTTCATATTATGTGAAGACAAACACTTGTATTTTTAGAATGTCTGAGGCATTCATTTAAACCCTTTCCTTAAGTGGAAATGTGGGACCAAATAATCAAGTTGCAATCAACTCTCTGTAACAAAGACATTTACCTATTTAATGGGAGATTAATATCTCTTATATTAGGGTAACCGTATGATTTATATTTCAAGCTAGGACAGTCTTGAGAGTGAACAAATCACTACTAATATTTGTACAGGTTGACAGGAGTAAGTGCAAATCAAGTGGGACATATGGTCACCCTATTTATAGAAGAAGGTACTGCTGAACCAGCATCAGTAGAGCCTGCCCCCATACAGTCCTTCCATAACTGTGACATGTATGTGCTGAGCCACTTACATCTCTTTACCAAGATATCCTTGTAGCTGATAGGATAAATGTAGGTATGGCTGATTTGTGCACCAGTTCCACTTTGGAGGCAGAGACAGGATCCAGGGGAAATACGGTGTCTTTATTGAGTCTTCCATGGGAAGCACATACCAGAGCATGGAGAACAGCTTAGGTTTGGTTAATGGGCTCTGAGCTATAACAGTGACCTTTAGTTGAGTGGCACCTGGTCCTGGTGTAAGGCAGGGAAAATAAGGTTTGGTATCTGAGAGTCAGTTGAAAAAGGGGGTTGGGGTATGAGCCTGGAATTTGTTAGAGGGTTTGTAATATGATTTGGGGGTTCCAGTAAAAGCTGGGTTACAGGGACATAAAAACAATTCTGGTTATTAGTTTGGCTCTGTGATTAATGAGTGGATAGATAAAGAATTTAAGAAAACACAGTGAGAGCAGAGGGCATTGTTTGAAAATAGGGTGCATTTCTAGACATAGACATCCTGTCCAGTGATTCAATGGAGAAGGAACCCCAAATCACATAACTGCTTAAAGCATTAATCTACAATGTGAATTCTCAGTTTCAGGGGGCTGATGTCTTTTAGAGTACTTGGGAACCCAGATGATAAAAGCAAGTATTCCAGGTAGGTGAGAGCTACATCTTCAGAACAAATGGTTTGAAAAGGTTTTGTATGAAGATCTAAACTTTAAACCCGCTTCACTGCATTTCAAGGAAGTCTGTGGCTGATTATCCTTATTTGCAGAGCGATGTGAATGTGAAGTTCTGTCTTAGTTTTATATCAGGAAGGGATTTACGGTTGAGAACAGATGACCCAAACTCAGTGCTGAACAAGGGTGTGGTGAGGACAGGACAAAGCCATCAAGGGGTGAGATGAAGCCCCCTCACACACTGTGTCACTCCAGTCAAAGGCTAGGGCATGTTAACGCATTTGTTACACGACTGAGAAGATGGGGGGGCCTAGGAGAAGGGTCCATGAGCTGTAGCTTTTAAGATGCGGATAACAGAATGCAGGTGCGTCTGGCTTCCCCAGACTCCACTGGGAGCTTCCAAGTTCTTTGCCTACAAGCTGGCTCTCCTGCTTTCAACCAGGGCTTCAAACCTGCGAGAAGTTTCCCAGGAATGGGAGGCCCTTCCTTCTCTTGTTCCAGCAGCGAGCAGGCGTTTGCATATCTCCCAGCATGTTGCCATTTATGGATTTGGGCAAAATAACAGAATTGCAAAGCTTCAGACTCTCAGACTTCTTTTTTTTTTTCTTTTTCTTCCACACTGAGCTTCCTGTTTCTATGGCAATGAATAGGATGTTTTGCACTAAGAAACACTTTAAATGCCACTGGGGGAAGGTAAGAACCACACATAGCTCTCCACGGAGCAAGGAGGTGAAATGAGATGCTAAGAAGAACTGAGTGAAACAGGAAGAGGAAGGAAGCAGAGAACCAGAATAGAAGTGTGAGGAGGGTGGAGGGAGGCTAAGAGGTCTGCTTGGCAGGAAAGAAATCAAACACACACAGCAACACAGCGACCCTCTGAGTGGCAGCCATCCATACAGGAATATTCTTGAACACTCGGAAAGAAAGTACTGACTTCGTGAGAGTCGTGGGATAAGGGCTGTCAGGCTGCCTTCACTGGAGGAGGGGCAGGAATCCAAGTGGCACCCTAGACACATGGTGCCACCCCTAAGATAAGGAGACTCAAGCATCATGCCCTGCAAATGCTCACGGTGCACAAGCGGCCGGCACCACCTCTTCCATCTTTTACTTTCCAAACAGAATTTCCTATCAGGAACTGACATCTGGGGATGGACTCTGGAGGCTCCTCTGTCTTTCTTTCCCTCCTCATGCTTTGTTATCATATGGGGGGAGGGGTTCACATATACTGGCAAGAAGACAGGTGTTTATAGAACCCTAAAATACAAGGGCTTAGCCACCCCTCCCCCCCCAAAAAACCACCTCTGGACAATTAAAGTGGCAATAAGGAAAATGTTCTTTCATTCTTTCCCCGCCCCCTTTGCCCTTATCAACACAATGACATATAACCAAATCAGCAGTTAGAACAATTTAAAGTTTAACCTGCTAGAGCTATTGGTGGCACCTCAAGCAGTTCTCACTTTTGGTTTTACTAATTCCTCCACTAGAGCCCAGCCAAATGGAATCAGACTCCATGTATACTGAAGTTCCTGTTATGTAAGGTTTTATGAGCTATAAGCTGGAATTAAAGGCGCAATAATAGGAAAAGCCGATCAGAGAGCAGTCTCAAAATAGCCTGGTCCCTGTGGAAGGCCCAGGCAGATGTGCTAGTCCAGCTGCTTGAAGGAGGAGGCCCTGCGGAGGCCCTCGCTGGAGGCCCGTAAAAGGCTCACCTACAGCAGCTTGTGAAATTGGTTCCTTGTAAATGAAAGCTGACCAGGAGTTATATGAGCCAATGGCAGCTGGACAGAGAGGACTGGGGTGCCAAACAGAGCAGGAAGTGGCTGGGGGCCAGGGTAAACAACCAGGGGCAGAAGCTGAGGTGAGTGTCTGTCCCGGGATAGCCCAGAGAGGTGCTGCTTTCTAAGGGTTTGGCCAGGGCAACCTGGTTTATTTTCAGTTAATCTGGGTATGCCCAATTTACTGTGGGAGCTCACATTTGCATGTCTGCTTTAAGAGATCCTAACAAGTACACATAATAAAATGTTAATTTATGCCTTCTGCTAGGGTTGGAATTGAGTGAGGCTTGATGCAACTGCAAAACAGAACAAATCTGGAAATTCTGGCAAGCAGCAGAGAAGGGTGGAGGAGCACGTGCTCCTTTGAGTTTGGGAAGGGAGGTTGAGAGGAGACTGGAAACTTCCTGGCGTCGAGCTCCCTTCAGAACCCCAGAAGGGACTTTCTGCAGCAGCTGTGCCCAGTTTCCCCAGCACCAGCGGCAGCAATGGCCTCTCTGTCTTGACTGGCGGACCCCAGAGCCACCTTAGTGAACAGCTCTGGGCACTGGGCCTCAGTACTTGGGGAACTGAATTAGAATACTGGAAATGTTTTGAGTACCAGGGCTTCCTCCCATGTTTTGGGAATTATCAGCTCCTGCCTAGTTCTTTACGAACTCCACACCCAGCTCCACACTGGAAAAAGCCAGCATAGAATATCTTGTTCTGAGTTATTCTAAACAAAAGTCCCCCAAGGGTGTCTGAATTCGTCTGACCCTAGCACAGTGCACGCTGCCTCCGGCAATCTTGTGGGAAAAAGTCTCTCCCCTTTCAGCTTTGACCACCCCCATAGCTGACAGCCCTTTGTGGCCTAAATTGGCCCTGTCACTGGCAATAAGACAAAAGTTCCTGATATTTTTCCTATTTTTTTTTTTTTCTCCTGGCGTCAAAGTCACCCTCCCTTGGACTCCAGGCCGGTCACTGTAAACACCCTTCAGTGTAGCTCTGTGCACACCACCACATTTGTCCAGGAACTGCCTCTTCCCTGCCTGAGAGAAACCTGCGTAACCATCCGATGCGCCAGAACTTTCCACTTTCCCGGGAGGTGGATCGTGCTCCAGGTCGACCCCAGCTGGACTATTGTATTCTTTTTCGTAGGCTTTGGGAACTAAACCATAAAAAGCTGGTCAGGGTCTGGGGTTGGCTCAGGTATGCTTCTTGGAGCAATAGCCCGCAGAGAGAACCAGGACATGCCAGTCTTTGAGGACAAAAGAAAATACAAATGTGCAAAGTAAATCGGAGCCAAAGCCCTGGTTTGCACTTGCAGCTACTAGGGTCTGAAGATGACTCTGAGTCTTTATAATAAACTTCTGTTTATCGAGGAGCTTAGGCTTCCCGACTTTCTGACACAGGTAACCCTGAAGATAAAAGTTTCCCCAGACAATCAGTGGCTCTAGTTCCTTCTACCATCCAAAGTGCCATGGCTTCGTTCCTGACTGCCTCTGTGCCCTGGACCCCAGCTTTCATCGCTCCCTGCATTGGCCCAAGCACCCACTGAAAGGATTCCCTCCATCAGCGCTGGGGCGGCTTTGATGGGTCCTTTTACTCCCTGGTCTCTGAGCCCAGCCTCTGCCCTGGCCTTTCTAGTCCCCACTGGAACTGGGTCTGAGTTTAGAATGGTTTCCCTCTCTTGGGCATGCAAAACATCTAGATTAGACACTGGATGCTTTTATTGTGGCTGTTTGTTTTGTTTTGCAAATGGAAGGGTTTCTACCTGCTGCTTATGTTAAGAAAACAGAAATCATCGATGATGATCTATTTATTTAAGATTTTATGTATTTGTCATTCAAGAGCTGGGGTACAAGCCAGAGGCGAGAGTGGTGAGACGATTCACCAGAGACAGAGTGGGGAGCAGAACAGGCAGACTGACTGAAACACACTGCTGAGGGGAGCAACGGGTGAGGCAGGAGAGGTCTGCTGCGCCTTGTGGGTCCCCTCTCTGGCCTGGAATTGAATTTGTGCTGCAGTGGACCATATGCCCCACAGGGCGTGCTCAACCCTTTGAGCCACCAGGGTGGGTCCTCATCATTTTTTTTTTTAAGCACATTTTTTCTTTAGGATACAGAACCTAGAGGCACTTGATTTTTACCTGCCCAGCAGGGTATCTGGCCCCTGCTAGTATTTGTACTTGAGGTAATGAAGTTACCCAATTAAAAATACGTCTTGACTCCTGGAGAAGTGAGTGAGCTAAGGGAGTGGTTGCTCTAGTCATGGCTCATCCAGGAGCCAGGTCCCCCCTTCTTAGAGGAAGACCCCAGGGGCATCCAGCCCAGGGGAAGTTAATGACACTAAGCAGGTGTCTGCCCCTGCCTCAAAGGTAGACTGGACTTGAGAAGAAATGCACAATATGTAATCCGAGTACCAGTGTTCTCTGTTTAATGTTAACATCATGAAAGGAAAACACGTGCCATTGCAGGAAGGCCTGTGAATAGCTGCTTGGCCATCTGATGAAAGCATAGCCAGGGACGTGCTGGGCCGCCATGTTCCGTTGTGGGGGCCCAAGAATCAGGGAGATGCTACTTTCTCACAGAACAGGTCTGAGGGCTGAACTTGGGGCTGTGTCATAAAATATTTGACATGACATTTCTGACAAGAAATCTGAGGAAGCCAGTTCTTTCCTTTACAATTTATGCAAAAGAAACCAGCTCTGTGTCACAGACTCAACTCCATCATTGCGGGCAGCCTGAAATGCATCTAGTCAGGAATTTACCTGTCATCGGTGCTTTCCATTCTGCTTCTTTCAGTGTCTTCATCATATTTCTTGCTTCAGTAAGATACACTTTTTGGTAATATCCACAGGAATGGTGAACAAGGTTATTTTTATTAAGAGATTGAGTTGTATTCTCCATATGTGACATAAGGGATCATAATAAATTTTTTTTTTACTGGCCACACATATGGATAAGGTCTCTTACTATTTTACACTCTCCACTGGGTTTCTCCTCTTTTCCTTCTGGCTTCCTGCAATTTCCTGCCAAAAAAAAAAAAACAAACCCAAAAAAACAAAACATGTTTTCCTGTCATTTTTGAAACCATCTTAAATTTACTTTGGAGTAGGTTATACTTTTTTTAAGTGGAAGATTATACATAGATGCAAATAATCACCATTTGTAAATTTTAAAGTAGGTCACTATTAGCAATAAATTTGTGAAAGAATTGTTTAATGGTCCACACCAGGAGAAATAAACTTTTAGGAGGTAGAAGATCCGTTTAATACAGAAAATACACAGTGATTTCCCATGCATTGGTGCTATGCTTACTGCATAAGCAATGGTCCATCTTGGACTCAGTGAACCAACTCACCGGACACTCTCTAAAATATAACCACAAAGAGGGTGTTGAGTTCTGCTGGAGAAAAGCAAAGGCTTCTTAAAGGAATGAAACATTACATTTTCTAGTTAAGGTCCAAGGCAAAGTTTGAGTGAGTAACTTAGCAAGGAAATCTACAGGCATCTCTGGATACCTCATCCTCACGCCATGTAACTGTTCTGTGTCTGGAGGTCTCTTAACATCTTTGAATAAAAGAACAGAATAGAGCAGGCACTTTTTAAAAAATTATAGCGTCAAAGATAGGGGCCTTTTGAAATACCTGAAACCTGACAATGTGAAAAGAGAAGTGTCAGGTTTCTCAGTGCTGCCTAATGTGATTAAGTTTACTAGAAAGGAAAGCTGCAAGGTTGACCTAAAGGCCTTGCCCTGTATTTATTTAATTTTAATTTATTTATTTTTACAACATTTGCTTTCTTTTTTAGGTGTAGTCCCCATAGAGTTTCCACCACCAGTTCACCTGTGCACCATCACCAAGGTCCCTTGTGCTCTTCCTGTCCCTTGCCCTGTATTTAAAGCAACACTTCTCCCTCTTCTGGGGACTCCATTGCAGCAGGATTGCTCCAGAGCCCTTCCTCTCTGTGGTTAGATCCTGGCATGCCTGCCCCTTAGGCAAGTGGGTCCCTGTTGTTGGTGGAGAGCAGAGAAAGCAGCCATGGTTGAGGAAATGTCTGGTTTATAATTGTATGGGAAGCTTCTAGTAACTTTATTCTCCCAAGTGATGACACTGGAAAACCAATTCTGGAGAAAGGGGGCAGTAGCTCACAGAAATCACTGAAGATGTCCTAGAAGATTTGAAATCTCAGTCCTCATGCACCCCCTAGTGTAGGACGTGGGGTAGTTCCTTGGTGAGTGGGTTGAAGCTGAAAATCCGTTAGTCATTCTTAATCACCTCCTTTGATGAATGGGAGGTACAGAGACAAATTGGGCATAGGTGAAAGAGAAGCAATGAGCTAAACCGGCAACTGCAACAATTACAATCTACAAATTCGTAATAGTTTATAAAAGGAGGTAGCTTTGATACACTTAGGACTTGAGTGGGAAGAAATTGAGATTTCTCAAACTTCAATGTGCATATGGATTGTCTGAGAATATTTCTGGAATTTTGGTTTTTGATTCGGTGGTTCTGGGGAGGATCCTTGATTTTGCATCTCTAACAAGCTACCAAGTGGCGCAGAGGATGTCAGTCCATGGTTGTTGGTAAAACTTTAAGAACCGTGAAGGACTGACTGGTCTCCAACTGGCCTCTTCTCTGTAGTATTCTGAAGACCTGCCATCTCTGTTAACCCTCCACCAGCCCTGCTAGAACAGCTTGCCACGATTCTCTCATTCATGTGGAAGCACTGGAAATTTTTCAGCTTAAATAGGACAATTATGTCCTATTTTCTGAACTTGAGTAGTATTTGCCAATAGCATTTAGTGTGTGTATCACTGGATTTTCAATGACTATTTGTTACCTTACAGTTTCAAGATATACCCATTTGTTTTGTTTTCCTGTATTAATATAATTTTGTTTCTTCCATGGGATCTTGTGTAGAGCAGGGTATATAAAAGACAAATGTAACATGAGTAGATTTGTTTCCAGCTGTAGGATTCGATTTGACAAAATTTCAGATCTCTTTCCTAAGAGGGAATTTTGCTTCTGAGATGACAGAGAGAAAGGGTAGACAAGACACCAAGTCCCCGAAGGAGATGGGAGCGAGGATGTTTAGGGGAGAATTTGTGTATCTTCTAGCATTCAAGATAAATATACATTGGACCTTAAATTTTACCTGAAGCTTTCTTTAAAGCTGAGTGTCATGTTTTAAATGCTATTAGATTTGCAGTTAAAATCTATGTAAAAAATATTCAGACACACTGAGCAGAGAGAAAACAAAAAAATGGATTTGATTTAGTGCACAAGACACAATAGAGTTGCTTTGTGGGTTTGGAGATATAGAAGATGAGATTTTCAGTTCAAGGAAAAGACATTGTATAATCATGCTAAAGACCTCTATTTTCATTGTGAAAGATCAGAACTGTGTTTCAATGCCATAGGTTTGTGAATAGCCCATCCTCTTGTACTTGAGAGATGAATAGATTAAGTTGTGTTATGTACCATTTTAAGACAGACACATCTTACCTGCCAGAGTAACTCTTGCAGAAATGGACAATGAAAATGTACATTCTTGGGCATCAGCAACTATCCACTACGACATTTGTCTAAAGGATTTTAAGTGTAATATTGGCTGGAAATATGACTTCTGCTTTCCCTGACAAATATGAGACTCTAGGACTTATTTTAATTATTAATGAGTATACATGCTACATACTATTAATAATTATAATAGTCATGCATAATTAATATTTTCTGCAAAAAACTTTGAGACTCAAACAGCACCATTGAAACTGACAGATATAATATATACCTTCTTTTCTAAAATAGGGGTCTCTCCTTTATATTATATAATATATAATAATAATCTTCAATTATTCTTTCCATTTTTTTATGAGTGATAGAAGTGACATCTGTATTATCATATTATCATATGAATTGTTGAGAAATGGTGAACAACTAGGCTATAAATTCCTGAGATTTATAGCAATTGCTACAGGCTCTGCCCAACACTTCCAGCAGACGGCATGTCTCAAAGCAACAATCATTTTTGTTGTATAGTGTTTTCTAGAAAAATAACTTGTCTGTACTGTAATAATTTTACAAAACAAAAGAGAAAAGCACAAAATAAAAAAAATATCTATGCCTTTGATTTTCATATCTGTGCTGATGTGCTTGCACATGAGTATATTTATATTTTGAAAAAAATCATACAGCCATATTTAGAACCAGTTTTTATCATCCTTTGTCATTAAGTATTTTTCCATAACGTCACTTTGACTGACTGAATCAGTACATTTGATTTTTTAATAGCTATAATTATTTGAACATCTTGCCTTCTATGAAGTCAAAACTTACCTCCTTATAATTTACATGCATTGCTCTTTTCTCTGCCCTCTGATGGTGCATGCAGTAGATGCTGCAAATATGTGAAGACTGTGTTCAGATCTCCCTTTTTGGTTTTAATCAACCTCAGTTTGTCAGGTATCTTTTAGGGTTCTCAGGTGCTACTCTCATGATCGACCTCTTCCTCTGGATTAATTTCAGTTTGTCATTTCCTCCAGAAGTAGATACAAAACTTCAGAGAAGATTAGAAGACAACCCTCACCTCCTCTTTGCATGGAATTTTGCATTCATTTAGACATCCAGCGTTGTGTGCACTTTTTGAAGTGTTGACTCATTGGTGCCATACTGAGTCGTCCATAGCTTGCTCTCACACCTGCTGCTTGTTAGCAATCCCAGTCTCCACCACCACCCTGTTACATCCTATAATTATGCACTAAGTGCTCGTAGACTGAATGCATAACTCATGTATATTCTTTCATGAATACAACAAATATTCATTGAGCTCTTTTCAGGTGCCAGGAACTGCCACGGCACTAGGGATATCACGGTGAATGAGATAGGTGTGTTCCCCACTCTTCAACAAGCTTCTGAATTGCAATAAGGGAAGGGACAGGACAAGATGCTACAGAAGCACATGAAGGACCTTAGCAGGCTTCAGGCTTGGGTGAAAACTTGCTAAAAGCAATATATAATTACTTTTTTCTAAAAAAAAAAAAAAAATTAGATTAAGATCCAGAGGAGGGCAAAATACATTCTTGTTAGTTTCAGCCTGATATTCCAATCTACTGCAATAATTTCAGATCTCAATTCAATTATTCTTTCCATTTTTCTTTATGAGTGATAGAAGTGACATCTGTATTATCATATGAATTGTTGAGAAATGGTGAACAACTAGGCTAGATCTTTGTGACACTATACATAGGTTTTCCTACAGAGATTTTCAGATCCATCTCATTGTGCTTTGCTTTAAGGCGCTTTTCTCCATGAATCTATCTGCAGTGAGTAAAGAATGCAGTAAATATTAAATTTCATATTCTCCTGATGCTGTGTAAGTGGTCGCTGATTATGAGTTCTTTTTTGTTGTTGTTGTTGTTTGTCTTTTGTTTTTGTTTTTAAAGAGCACGTTTCTTAGGGGAAGGGGTAGAAGAATAAAGGAGACTTGAATAGACACAAGCAGGCAGGAAGAGCTGCCCCAAAAGGGACAGGTTTGCTGGGAGAGACCTGCATGGTTGCAGGAGGGCGGCCTTGAGGAGAGCTGCCTCTGCTGAGGGTGGTCAGTGAGGAGAAACTGCAGTATGGTACAGGTCACGGGCAGGCAGGAGACTACTGCCCTGCAGAGCAGAGTCGGTGAAGAAAAGTACCTGCATCGTCACAGGTGGGCAGAAGGATGACTGCCTGATTATGAGTTCTAACCCTTGAAGCAAATGTCCACCATCGGAAGTTCTTCACTCTTGGGTGTGGCCTGAAATTGCTCTCCACTGACCAATGCGTGTATGACACTGTTTTGCCACAACATGCAGCCTCCACTCCCAGAGTTCCTCCATTATTTGGAGCATCATTTATGCTTTTTTTTTTTTTTTATCCCTTCAAGGAATTGTGTGCTCATCATCCCTCTAAGTCCCACTCTGGCTCTGCAATATCCAAACGGACCAATCCACTTGCAAACAGTCACATGTTTATACCACAAATACAAACAATGGAGGAACTAAATGGACGTTGCATTTTCCAACCAATTTTGACCTTGTGGAGACATGCATTGATCCTTCCTTGTTCTCACCAAACTTGAGTGACTATCTTACTGGAAAAATGGCAAAGCAGTATTTTCTAATAGTAGCACTGATTTCTTTTTCTGAATCGTTGCCTCACTGTATCATGTTCGTGTGCTTTTCATACATGATTGCAATCTCCCAGAAACAGAGGCTGACTTGTAAAATGCAAAGTGATGTCCATGTACCAAGTCCAAGGCAGGGCCTGTGGGGACAGTGACCACATCACCCAAGTGATGAGCCAGGGGCATGAAGAGGAATCTCCCCACTGCCGAGTAACTACCGTTGAAAATAATATGGCTGCTACATACATTCTGTGGAATGATCATTCTTTTTGCAATTACTTCCAAATTTGGTTTAAATATAGTCTAGCCGAGAAAGGCAGACTGTCCTTTCTTTCTCCTCATGCTGTGACTTCATCCATTTAGAGAAGCATTTTCGGGGCCTGTCTCCTCTGTGTTGCTGTGTCATGTGATATTATCGACTGTTCTTTCATGAACTTACTGGAAAATTAGACTCTTTCTTTTCAGATTTATGCTGCAATGCCATCATTTATACAAATTCATTGCAGGCCTGTTTTAAGAGTTCTTTATTTTTAATTTTAGCAATAACATGTTACTGAATTTCTGGGCAGAGAATGCTTTTTTTTGTCTGGCAGTGAGTCACAGTTTTAATACCTTGAACGGCTTGCCACCGGCTCCTTTCTCACATGTGGGTTGCACTTTGAAATAACAGTGGGTTGAACTGGCTGATGTGATTTTTAGGTTAGCTCATTTGCAGAGAGTGGAGAGCAGAGGTAGAGGCGTGTTTTGATAGAAGTCTCAGCAAGGTCAAAGTCCAACTCCATATTCACTGTCAACTTTGATGATACAGAAGAAATGATTCTTTCTGATACCAGGCGTGAGGCAGACCCAGCAGGAGACAGGGCAGACCGTCAGGCCTTCCACATTTAGGAGGATTTCTTTTTTTATGATACTTTGATGTTGTTCTCGGAGCTATCAAACGCATGGGGATCACTGTTGGAGCATTTCTGCACTTCTCTAAGCATGATATGTATATACTAGCAACTATTTTCAGGTCACATTTTTTTAGTGCAGAGAGCATCTTAGCTATGCCTGAGTTCCTCTTGATCATGAGTGCTTATTTCGTCTATTTGGGAAAATCTGAGCAGGGGGAAATTGGCCAATCAAAAATGTGAGACTCACTGACCTGTAAAAGTGAAAAATTAATACTCTACTGTTTAATAAGATGTCACATACATTAATAGAATGTAAATACATTATATCAAAGCACTGCAAGGAGTTAAAAATACTTGAGTTTCTTACTTATTTCTCTATTCATTCATCATGGATTGGAAACTTATTGGAAAGCTGGTTTGCACTGGGTATTGAAGATAAAATGATGAATAAGACTTTGGTTTACCTTCAATGAGTTCAGAATCTAGTGGTATATCCAGGAATGTCAGATAAAACTACATTTAGTGGGGAGCTATTATTTTAGAGGAAGAAAGAGGTGGTAGGGAGACACAGAGAAGGATTATTTCTTTATAAGGGAAGGAGGTAAGGGACCAGAGAAGACCCCAAGAGATAACTCATGTGCACAGTATTTTAGGGAGATATTAATATAATTGGCAAGACAAGAGCACCTCACACAGAGATACAGACATCAGTTCGGCACAGGATCTGATTAAGTACTAATTGGGGAACACAGGGCACCACTGGTTAGAGGAGAAAGTGGACCTGCAGGCAGGAGGCAAATGGAATCTTCCAAGTAGGGGCCTGTGTTGAGAATGAAAGATCATTTGTTCTTTGGTAATTTTTTCACTTGTATATGTCAAGTTGGATAATCCAGGATAAGAATGTTATCTACTGCTGCAAATGGAGGCCACCATATATGTTTCCTGAACATTTATTGAGTTTAGATACTAGAATAATATGTTATAAAGCCTCGGGTGAGGTTGGGGCAACTTATTTGCATTATAAACAAATGACTTCTAAGGTTGAAATTGAACAAACATTGATAGTGAAAGTACCAGCAATGGTAAGAAGAATGAGCTACAGTCACACATCTGGAAGGGAGTGGGCATGGGGGAACAGAGCAAAGAAATGCTCTGAATGAACCCACTTTCTCAGTGGGAGGAGAAGCAGCTTCTAGTTTTACAAATAGTTACATATTTTGTTAATTACCTGAAAAGGGCCGGATGGAGATTCAGCAATGATGAGGTGATATATAACTTTGGGAGAAGAAAATTGAAGGCTCTCCAGTGACTGAAGGGGTCAAGGGAGGTATAAAAGAAACATAAAACATGCATTGCGATACTCAAAAACACGTGCATCTGTGCCACAGGTAATGAGCAGATGAGATGAAATAAAATCATCTGTTTCCACTACTCACTGCAACCCACTTGCATAACTCTGAGCCAACTTTTGAAAGGAGGATTTACTGAGCTTCCGTTTCTGTAATTCCCAGTAAATGGTGAATCACTGGACATATGCAGATACTGTGAGAATGAAAGAATACATATCCCTGACAACCGAGAGAATGAAATATGGACTGTGGGGGGGGGGGGGGAAGCAGTTAAACAAAAAT
>JAGFMF010011861.1:585498-603493 GCA_019455555.1 Galemys pyrenaicus
TCAGCAGTGTACTTCCGTTGATCTGCCTGTTCTGCTCTCCGCTCTCTGTGGTGAATCCTCTCACCCCCCCACACCTCTGTCCTGTACCCCAGTGCTTGTCTGCATAAATAAATAAATCCTTAAAAAAAAAAAATAAAGTACGGATATTCTCTTTAAAATATAAGAATGACAGTATATTATTTATTGTATTATTCATACATGATAAACTATATGATAAAATGATCTAATTAAAATATATTTTCTTAAAAATATAGACAGCTAAACAAAAAGTGGTCCTATCTGAACATGCCACAGAAAGAGAGCTGAACTAGGTAGGTCCAATTCATCCTGGCAGGGACAATAAGGAGCAGACTTCGTTAAATGGTGCCCAAACAGGGCAAATTCCTCTTGGGTGTGCCAGATGAACATCTGCAAGTTTATGCTAGTTAACTAGCCCCGTGGAATGTTTGAGAACTGGAACAAACACCAAGCCCAACACCTCTCATTTAATAGCAAGGGTGCTGCAGGCCAACGGGACTTCCCCAGGAATGGAAATTCACCCTCCAGGACTTGAACCCCAGTCCTCCACTCCCAGTTGGGTATTTTTACAAGTATACCCAACAGCACTGGAAAAAAGAAAGGGCAATCAAAGTTGGTTTCCAGTAGAAGGATATTGTGTAATAAAAACGTTTTTCTCCACTCGCCCCAAAATTCCATTTCTCAACTTGGTGAACACATCCTGGAGAGTAATAAGCATGACACTTAAGCCAATAGGGACCTGCTTGGAGGTTCTCTTCTTTTGCACTGACTATGAGAGAAAACAAGGCAGATGCATGTTCAATGACTCCCCTTTTCTGTCCTCAGCCTGGCTAGCAAACAATGATTTGAGAAGGTTGACACGAGACTATTGAGGGAACAGGCAGCTTTGGGATCTGTGTGGTGGCTGCTGGCCTTGTCTAGACAGGCACATCTGTGACTTGATAAATTAATCAGCTCTCAGGAGGAGTGGAGGGTCTTCCTTCCTGTCTCTCTAGTCCGGGGCAAGTCCTATAACACTATATGAAATCTCATCATAAAACAGCGGGACATCTGCTTTACTAACTATGAGAAAATAAATAGCACTTTCTCTTTGAGCAAATAGGTGCACTTCTAATGACACACCAGCAACTTCTTCCACACAAATTTTGCATTTATGGAGATGTGAACACAAAGCATGGAGAGCCCTTACCGGGGAGTGAATTCACAATATGGAGTACAGCCTCTCTACTGAAGAGCTTAAGGACAAATCTTGGGAATTCCACATTGTTGAACACTCTTAGGAAAGAGCATGGAATGCAGGGGAAAAATAATAAATGTATGGGCCTCCCTGGTGGCACAGCTGGTTGAGTGCCACATTGTGAAGCATCAGCCGCACAGCAGCGCGAGTTGAGTTCGAGCTCTGGCCAGGGAGGGGACCCATATGGTGTAGCAGACCTCTCTTGCCTTGCCTGCTGCTCCCCTCAGCAGTGTATTTCAGTCCATCTGCCTGTTCTGCTCCCTGCTCTGTCTCTGGTGAATCCTCTCACCTCCCGCAACTCTGGCCAGTACCCCAGCTCTTGTATGCATAAATAAATTAATCTTTTAAAAAAAAGTAACAAATTAGGGTGCCTGGAAACTCACAGGTGACCATGTTGCACTAAAGAACCAAAAATTTAAAAAGAAAACATTGCTTCCATTTCCAGCTCCCTCTGCATTGCAACTGTATTCCTTAAAGGAAATTTTCAAGTTGAGAGATATTCAAGTTGAGGAAACAGTGTGTTGCTAGCTAGTGAAAACAGACTAAGAGAAGGAAATAGGCAAGAAATGGGCATTGGAAGTCCAACAGGATACAGCTTGGGAAACCCGCAGCCCAGCAAAGTTTTGTGTTCACCCTACACCAGTGTTGAAGGCAGCAAGCTTTTCCTGTCACGTGCATTTGTAATAGTTTCCCTCTTTCTGGAATGTTCTTCCCTTCAATCTTTACAGGGAGACCCTTCTGTCATTTCAGACTTGTCCTTAATCTCCCTTTCCACTTTTTCAGGACCTAGTTCACTCTACTTTTATAACATGAATCAAAATCTATGGTTTATTTTATTTTGTCATTCCACATAGTTATTGAGCAGCTATTTCAGGCACTGTTCTAGAACTAGGGATAGGCAGTGGACTAGCAACGTTTTATGAGCTTGCATTCCATGGGTCAGTGTTAATCAACACTTAGGTAACTGTGTCTTTGTGTCAGGTGCTGCTGTCGACTTTGAACAAAGCAGCTCAATGACCCCCTGCACCAGGCCTCCTAGGTGCAGACTATTAACATCTTCTTTATGTGGATGAATAAATCATGGGCAAAGAAGGTCAAGACCATAGTCCAAGGTTACACAGTTAGTTCATCATCTCTTGTTCCTTGTTTATAATCTGTCCTCCCCAGTAAACTAGAAACTCCATGAGGCTAAGACTAGTGCTGCCTTTCTTGTTGTATCTCCAACATCTGGTACATAGAAGGTGCTTATAAATATTCATGGCATGAATAAAAAGGAAAAACATAGTAATTAAAACTACATTCTTCAGAACAGTCTGTGCTATTTCAAGAAAAATACTGCACATTTCAGAAAACACTTTCTATCCATGTTGGTGGCCTGATGACAAAATTGGACCTATTTTGGCCTCTGATTTTGTTCCTTTGCTTCTGATATAGTGACATACATTCTGTTGGATAGTTACGTTGCACTATCGCATTTTGTTAGTTAATGTTGAAACTGAAGTTTAAATTTCTTTTTTATTACTGCCTCTTTCCTATCCTATTTATTGGTGCTGCTGTGTTTAGTCTCCAGGAAGCTGACCCACGTTCCTGAAATGAAAACCACCTCCCCTCAGCTTGGCTCTCAGCTGCATGACTCAGGAGCTGGCTCTAACACCTTGGCATAAGAAATCTCGAGCCAGAAGCTTGGAGGAGACTTCATTTTGGTATCTAAGTAAGAAGGAAATACCTGTGTAACTTGTCAACCTTGAAGAGGAAAAAGGAGTGTAATAATAATAATAATAAAAGATGGTATCCTGGGTGAAGGTGAGATTGTTTGTAAGCATATATCCTGTGCAGAGTTTGCTTTTGCGTGTAGGCAGGATGTTCCTTGTGGCTCCATGGAAACAATTCTGTGTTGTTTTTGAACTCTTGTACCTTGGAGCTACATTGGAATGACTGATCATTATTTGGATTCCAAATGAGTGGATTAATGGAATTCACACATGATCGACCATCAGCAGCAAGGGGCTAAAAAAATGTTTCGGAATAAAACCAATGGAACAAGAAGGAAAAGTCTCAGTAACTAAGCTATTTTATGAAAAGATTCCTTAGCAAGTGGACAGCGAGATGTTAACGACAATGGTGGTGCAGAGCACGGAACAGCGCTATTATTGTCAGACTCTGGGCTAAATTTTACTTTTGTGCATCATCTCATTTTTTCCCCCAGACAAGAACTTTTGCCTTAAGGACAAAACCCACACATTTGTAGGCTTGTTCGGCCTGTTCATGTTGAAATCCAAACTCATGTTGGTTGAGAATATCTCTTTGAGAGTCAGGGTTTGGAGAAGAGTGTTAACAGTGGCCTTTCAGTCCCCAAAGCTTCCTTTCCACATGCTTGACAGGGCATGTGTAGTTAAAAAGGCATTGAATTGAAGAAGAAAATCTCGTGGGGGGTTTTGGATGTCTACCCTCACCTTCCAGGCATTTCCTGCCCTCCCACCCAGCATTCTTGGGAGTGATCTGCTACATTTGGAAGAGGAGTTAAGGAGAGAGGTGTCATCGCTCTTCAGGAGAAATTAGCAAGGTATTATTGTCCCATTTTACAGAAACACCACTAGGACACAGGGAGAGTTTAATTGGTACCGTGTCACAGGTGAATTCTATCATATTTCTGTTCTATTTGAGTCTCGATGTTTTCAGTCAAAGTTTTGTTCTTTACCAGACCAATTTGAGTGACTTTTCCATGCTAGTTCTCTTCTTTCACCTGGATGTTGCATTTTCTATGGCTTCTTCAGGGCAGGGAAGGGCATGGTGGGAGACAGGAGCTCTAAATACCCCATCTTTTCTTGCACTTCGGCTACTCTGACTCCATCTCTGACTACTTCTTTGTTTATTGAGTTAACTGCTATTTTGTTTCTGTGGCCAAGTCTCTGTGTTCCTTTATTTTGGAAACATGTGTGGTGTAGGGAGGAATGCAGGAATTATTAGGCAAAAACAGAAACTGTCCCTCTTAGATACTGAATGTTCATTTGCAAAACCTCAGGCTTGTAGCAGAGGATGATCCTGGCAGGATGGAGAGAAAAAGCAGAACTGACTGGGTTGAAGAGGGGGAAATCAGACTTCTCCTCATCACACACTTATTCACAGATCCCAGAAAGTAATTTTTTCTGGGACTGGGGTGGGAAGACATAAAAACCGAGTCCCTGGGAGTCTAATGTTGACTTGGAAGTTGAAGATTCCCTGGTGGGGAAGACATTTCAGTCTTGGGAAAACAGTCTATGAGTGACAACCGCATACAAACAGATACCAAAGCCCTTCCCTTAATAGTGCCACGGGCATAAATTCACAGGGGACTTTGCATGACTGGGAAGGGGAGAATAAAGTCTCAATAATGACAGGGATGGAATGTCTCACAAACTTGAAAAAAGTGAACTCATAGATGAAGAAAAAAAAATGAAGGTGACATTTCTTGCACTCTAGCTTTGTGAACCAAATTGTAGATTCACTATAGATCCATTTCTTTGGCTGAGAAATATTGGTGTCATTAAGTCGGCAAATATCCCTACAAGATATTATACAACCCTGCGAGCATTCTCAAACATCCCAAGAAATGAAAAACAAGGCGTGCACACAGCTCACCTTAGGGTACTGGCCTGGTTTTGCAGATCTTACTTTTCTATGTGCTTTGATATGCCCATATTGACAGACTCTATAGCTCTATCTTCCTCTTATTCTGATCTTCAGAACTAGGATGAAACCTATGGAGAAATCACTTAAATTATTTACATGGGGGAAAAAAAAAGATGGAAGGAGGTAATTTTGGTGGGAGAAAGAATCAAGTACTCATCCTAAGCCTTGCCAGGCTAGAGAGGCTCACAGTCAAGTCAGGGTAATTTCAAGGAACAAAGGGCTACATTCCTGAAGAGGGAAAAGAGATAGGTGTTGTTTTTATTTCACCACTAATCTTGGGAATCATGCTGGGAGTGGAAGGTGTTAAGGAGCTGAAAACATATTCCCTGACACACTTGACAGTCTGTCTCCAATAGAAGATACAAATGAAAGGGGCAGTTGAACACCCAGCTGATTTACCATGGCTAGTCTTGTTAGGGATAAAAATATTGTCTCCAATCATGATAACAGTGACTCTTAGTCAAGCTTGACATGAAAATCATTATGAATTCACCAAGTCTCTCTGAAACAAGGGTTCTTCAGTGTAATAACTTTACTCTATGGGGAATTTACAAGGAAAAAAAAACATAGTAAAATCCTTTGATTTCTCAAAAGGAAAGAGATAAGTAATTACATCTGTTTAAAGATCTTTGATATTATGCTTTATTTACTCATCTACTGATCACTGGTGGAAATATAGGCAATATTTCTTCTTTGCTTCCTCCTTTTTTCTGCTTTGTTTCCTTCCATAGTCTCTTTATTTCCCTTCTTTTCCCCTTATTTTTCATCCTTTTCATCTCTGCTGTCATTTTCCACTCTCTCTGGGCCTCTAGTCTCATTCAGAAAGAATTTCATCCAGCTAATGTGATAATTGTATTGCTTGATCAGCTAATACATTGACAAGAACATCTGTAGCAAAGCCATAATAGAATGGCAATGCAGAGTGATCTGGAGGAAGGCTAGTCCATCACAGCTTTTTGTAGAGTCCTTTGCATTCTCTAGAGGGGATTGCATGTTGGCTCTGAGCTTTCATATAAGCAGTGCAAAGCAGGAAGCAAGAGGCAGAATTCTGCAATGTGACTCAGTGTTCCCAAGAGAAGCAGGAACTGGGACTCTGGGGGATGACACCCAGTTTGGACATAGAGACTAGAGATACATTGTATTTTGGTGCCTACAACACTGAGTGTGTTACAGGAAAATATTGTAGGCTTTGAAGAGGAAACAATTATGACATTAAATTCAGGTGGTCTTTTAATGAGCGGGACAATAGTCCTTACTTTTAAGTCTCATTATTTCCTGGGTTCTTCTGACATGTACATGACTATAAAATAGCCTTTATACTTCCTAGACTTACAACTTAACTGTTGCTAAATTCCACAAGAGCTGTTTGCTTTTTTAAATGGCAGTTGACATGTAGTTGAATGCTAGGACATATACGAATATGAAACAGTTATCTTGCAAACGTTCAGGTGAAGAAATAATGCCCTAAACTCTCAGCATGTGACTTAGTACTTTGAGAAAGATAATATTAACTTGCAGCATGTGATTGCAAGCAGAGCAGAGCTATGGAGTGTCTGCTGGTTTCCTAACCATTCTTAAATTAAGGCACTGCAATCTGTTACATAAATCTCTATTTTCTTATTTTAGGTTCAGCCAGCATTTTGCTAGTGAATAAATCAGACATCCCAGATGTCATTTCTCTCTGACTAGATATAAATCTCAACCACAAGGCTTGCTAGGTTTGCCAAAATTGCTTCATATGTCAATGAAATCTAATGCTACTGACCCAGGATTGTCGACTCCCACCAAAGGAATAAAGAGATCATTTGCCATCAATATAACATCAAAGAATATTAAATTTCCATGTTGAGCAATGAAATCTTCCCCCTGATGTTTTATAGTGTATGAATGGCGAGGAAGCATCCTTTGCTTTATGGATGTGGAGAGGCTGCTCCTTTTCTAGTACTGCTCCTTTTCTTACTAGAAATTATAACTGAGCCTTTATAATGAGGATCAACTACTTCACAGGAATAGAAGATGTGGATTTTGTGATTACCAATTCATTTCTGTAGATACCATACTAGTCAGGGAAGGCCACTGCTTTAGAAATAGTCTTAGCTTCTGTGACTTAACACAGCAAAGATTTATTTCTTGCTCATGTCACCTACTCATAATTGTATCTAGTGGCTCCACCATTCTCTGTAACCTCCTAAGACAACTTCCATTAATCCTCTGCAGTTGTCTGACCCAGAAGAGAAGGCATGCAGGTTTTGTGGAAACGGTATGGAGGGTCAAGGCTGGATGTGGCAAATACCACTTCTTCCCATGTTCCATTCCCTAGAACCACTCCCAGCTGCAAGGAGGTGTCAGTGTGACTTACTTCTGAGCCCGACAGAAGAAATGATTTTGTAAATACCTGGTCAGTTCTACCACAGATACTAGACTTTTTGGCCTTCTTCACTTCTTCTTTTGTTCTTCCCAATGTCTGCTGAATTCTGGGCACTTTGCTGAGAGTGTTTCATTTCCTGGCCCTCCTTGAGAATACCTTAGTGGTCTGGATATTAGAACTTCTGTACTGGGAAACTTTAACTCAGTGTTGGACAGACAGTCTGGAATGAAATTTAGAAGCAATTAAAATGTTTACTTGTTAAGAGTTGAAAGGGTAAAAATGAATAAAGTGTGGCTTATACATATATATTATTAATATATATTTTCAGTAAAAAAGCTATAAAATTCCTGCAGATTTTGAGTATGTTTTAAGTCACCTTTGAATATGTTCATGTTGTAGAAGTAAATTATGTTCAAAATGAATTAAGTAAAATATTTTTGACACAAATATATGACGGAAACTATCTAGACTAATACAATATTTTGCAATATTTATAGTAGCAGTAACAATTGAAGTTTGAATTTCCCAAGTTAAAAAGAATTTTTCAAATTAGTGAAGAAGCATATGTTTCCACTCCCATGTTTGCCTACTGTTAGTGACCAAAGCCACCTATCTGATCATGATTCAAATGTAGCAAATTAGTAATTTTAATTTTAGAAAGAAACTCACACCTCATTTATCACTAATCCTTAGCTCAGCAGCTCATTGGAGATAGGGAGTGGAGGGGGCTGGGAAGCATCACTAAGAAGAAGTTAATTAAACTTCCATATTAGCTAAATGCATCATTTTGTTGTTTTTCACTAACAGTATGTTAGATATGTAGATGACATATCTTTTTTTTTTTTAAGTTGGACTCTTCTTAATGTTTTTCTCCTCATGGGAATTTTAGTAAAGAAATGAATGCATTGGTAAAAGACTGTTAAACGAGACAGAAGGAATTAAGAGAGGATGGCACACATCAATTAGAGAAACATTGGCTTAAAGAACAGAGTAAATTTTCTATGCAAAGGATCATTGAACTATTTCTTTCTGATTACATTTAAATTTTATTTTAGTTTGAAATAAAAATGCCTCCTTATGAATATACTAATAAGGCAAAGGAGAATTACAGTAATTTTTCATTTCTAATTTTCAAGGAGTAATTCACTTTGGGTTGTACACTTGTGAGAACACTTGTTGAATTTTATAAAGCTTAAATCAATAATTTCTGTTAACTTGGAAGCCCAATATGACACGATTGTAATACTCTTTCCTTCCCTCACTGGCTGCTTCATTTTCAGCAGATAAATACTTTCCTTAGCATTGCTTTTCTCTTGAAATGTAAGCTGCTTCATTAGAGCAAATTGTGTGCTTCCTCACTGTATTCCCAATACCTTGAATAATATCTGACTTAAACTGAGCCCTCAGTAATTACTTTTTAAAGTTTGGATGGCTAGAAATGAAAGCATGGAATCGTTAGCCCCTCCTGGGCATATACAGAAATTATTGTGCCAGAATGTCCTAGATGTGCACACGATGCTGTAAACTACACTGACGCTGTATCAAAAGTTTTTTCATCCATTCCTTCACCGACTCATTCTGTGTCTGCAGAGTTAGACTAAGCATTGAAAACAGAGGAATTTATAAGACTCGTCCCTTACTAAATATTAAATTCACTCATGGTTTCACCTACTCAAGGGACATGATGACAAACAATATATTTGAAGATCACAAGTGTAGCTGTGCTCAGGGAGTTGCTCTTTTATGAGGCATCTGATGGGCATGATTTCATTTTCCTAAAGACATCTTGAAAAACCAGAAACTCACAAGTTTCTGCAACTGGATTGGCCAGGTCTACAAGAGAGAATAATACCTTTCTGTGTATTTCTGATAAAGAGAAGAGTATTTCTTCTCATAAGAGATCAAGAAATACATGTTGATTGATTGAATTATACTACTCAGAACACCTAAACAGTTGAAAAGGTCAGAAGTGGTTAACAGTGATTCCAGTGATCTTCCTGGAAAGCAAGGATGGAGATAGCCTGCTTCATGAAAATTAGCTCTGTTGTGTACCCCTAAGATATTTATGAAGGAAATACATTGCATTGGTTCTTATCATTCTAATATGAGGAAGAGTGGAGGTTTCCATGAACCTTTTTCTCTGGGACACATGTAAATTACTTCTCCAGACTGTAACTAATTTGCATTGTAAAACCCACTACAAAGGAAATGACTGGATGGATTGAATTTTTAGTAATTGTGTTATCTGAAGAAAATACCAGACTTCATCCTCTTAATGCACCATAAGAAATTTGACAAGGGGTAGAAATGGCAACCGAATTTTATTGAGTACCCCCCACCCTCCCGCATCTACCTAGCAGTAAAATTCTAATTAAACAAGTGTTAAATCCAGGATATACTAAAGCATGAGATGGAATAAAAGACACTTGCAATAACATAATGAGAAAAGTATTTTTAAACTGAATTAACACTGTTTGAAAAATGAGGCAAACTCAATTCTGTCAAATGTGGGCCTCTCAAGAGGCGAAATTTTGTACACACAACACAGATGTGTGCTGACAATTATTCAGAAAAGAGGGGAGATCATGCTGTGGAAAACCTGACATGAATTGGTCATATAAATCCTTGGAACTATTATAGATGAGTCATGGCCGATTTTTACAAAGAATACTTTTTAAAACCAAATTTATGACTTAGTTTAGTGGTTTCAATTTTTAAAAATTAGGTTGATTAGTCACAAGAGAGTTAGGTAATGACAATTCAGTTTTCTTCAAACCAAAACAGAAGCAAAGAGTGGGAAAGAACCAGCCTTAATAAATATCTTTTCAGTGGAATCAACTTGCCTCTTTTTTCCCTAAGATCCTAAGTTATAGGAGACTTGAAATGGATTCTGTATAAATATCCTTGCTTTTAATCTAGGTTGTTATCCACTATGAAGAGCGAGAAGAAAGGAGCATGAGTAAAATAGGAAAGGATAAGAAATAAGAGATTGGATGGTTTCACTTATAGGAGGAATATAGGGGAAGCAAATAAGGGATCAGGGGAAAATAATAATAATACATAGAGACAAAATGAACAGGCAACTATAAATAAGAGACATTCTGCAGGTGAGTGGGAGGGAGAGGGCTCAAGACAGGGGAGGGAAGAGCACAAAGGACTATGGCGATGGTGCTCGGGTGAGTTGGTGGTGGGGATTCTATGGAGACTACACCTGAGAGGAGAAAGGAAATGTACAAAAATGAATGATAATGAAAAAAATATATAAATAAATAAAGTATATAAAAGTTTTAAAAAAAGAAAGGAGTGGAGAACTAACTTATCGCGCTTATTTCCATATGGGTGGCTGTGTCCCAGGAAGTCAAAAGTCTCTGTTATCCTCACAGTGTGGCTACCATCTTGTAGTAGGTCCACACTTTAGTTAGCACGGATTAGGACATACCATTTCGTTTTTTAATGGAATGTTATGGAATGTTATGGAAGTTGTACACAGCAATTCATCTCAGCTCCCATTGGTCAGGATTTAGATAAATGGCCACATTTAGCTGATGGGAAATCTGGGAAATGTAGTCTTTAACTGAGTGACAGTGGGGTTGCCTAGATGCAAGGTTTAATAGGAGCAATTAATAGATTCTGTCACTCAAGTTGAGAGACAGATGTGAACAGATTTTGAAACTGAGATGGTTCAGTTTGTGTACAGAGGCTGGGACATGTGAAATTGGGAAGTGAGAAATAGAGTAGAAAGCCTAGTTGCAATTCATAAATGAATTGATGATGATGGATAACATAAAACGTTATATTTACAGAGAGCTTATTAAGAGTTAAATACTACCCTATGTGATTGGAGAGGGTTGGTTTATTTAATCTATGAAACAAACCTCTAAATTAAATATGATAGTTATGTCTACCTGAGAGATGAAAAGATGGAGGCACAGAAAAGTTTAAAAACTCACTTAAGGTTGTACAAGCTACCAGTGTTGAAAGTCATCAATGTAGAAAGATAAAACTCAAGATGTACAGATATGGAAACATCGAGTCTGTATGAGAGTAGAAAGGGGATATCTTTACATTATGCTTATTTTAAATAATCTCTTTAGATGGAATCCATACTCCTGTTGACCTCCCAAGGAAACATTTTTGAAACTAAACATCCCCTGTTCATCAATACACCTCTGCCTAAGATCCTCCAATTATCTCTTTACTTCCCTTGCTAGCCAGTATTGTATCTGGGTCTTAGACTCTCTCCAGTAAATAGGCCATCAATCCCAAGGTAATGTTACCTGTATATGGCAAAGACCCTGATACTTCCTGAGGGGTGCCAGGGTGATGGGTCCTGTCCCCACCTTCACCTGGAAGCACAGATTTTGTGTTACTGATGCTGTCACATTGCAAACCTCCCTCTGACTGGTCTTTGGACCTTACATCAACAAGGAGATTCCTATCCCACCCAACCTGCCCATGCTAGTGTTGTGCTTATAAAGGCCATAAAGTGTCTGGGTGCTTGTCAGTGAGTAGTACTAGTAACCATAAAAGCCTATTCAAATACTACTATCTGCTTAGCCTAATTCAGTTCATCACATTAAATATGAATGATGGGGCTTAAAAATATGAGTGAAAGACAATCTTTGGCCATAGAAATTTTTATTATAATATAGATGATGAGTCCAATAAAAGTATCTTAAGAGAACTGGGTAAAAGAATGTGAAAGACTATAATGCATCTGCAAAGCATCCCAATTAGTACAAGGCCATTTTCGTCCACCTTCCTATTTGATAAGGACATATCCTGGAGGGAACGTGAGAATGGGGGCCATGAATCTGCAGCCTCATTTCTCTTGTGCTGTAGAGATCTGTAATGAAAGATCCAAGAGCACTGAGTTTTCAAGGGGATGTCAAGGGTTTCACAGAGTAGCTCTGACTGAGTTGGCGTTTACCTACATGATGACTTTATAAACTAACTAGAAATACCAGAAGTTATTCCACTCATAAGACACTGGCAAATATAGATGATGAGGGAAAAGAAGTTCATGGTGGAGGGAAGAGCATGATCAAATGTGGGAGGGAATAACGTAGACGAATACAGGGAAGAGGAGGGAAAAGAATTGGTGAGATGTAGTTGAAGCTGACTATTTGCCCATCTGGAAACCAGTTTTCTTATATTGTTCAGAATGAATCAGATCTAGTGTTGAATTCACTTTCATTTACCAAACATCATAAGAATTGAGTTAGAGTGTGGTGTGCCAGTGGTGCTGTTTATTCCACTGCCATGTATCAATATACATTATTCTACCTTTTTCCATGTTCTGTGAGATGGTGAAGCCAAAGGTGTTTGATTATGTTCAATCTACATACTGATGTAAATGTAAATGTATGTGAACGTGAGTTATCTGGGGTATGTTTTCTCTTCTCTCTATTAGCATAGCAGCTCCTAACACTCTAAGTTGCACTGAGGATTAAGTGAGACTCGATAAGGTACCTGAGAACATGGCGTTTGGCAAATAGTTACCTTTTTTCATTATCCCACAATTGTTTTTGGCTCCACCCAAGTATTTCTCCTAGATTTGCTCTTCCCTGCCAACCAGAAAATAAATAATTGTATGATTCCCAGAGAATGCGACTAGCTGCCCTAGAGGCTCAACACTTCTTTGATTCACTCTTCCCTCTGAAGTCCCATCTTATCTCCTTGAGGTTTTGCTCTCTGCCTGGGAAATGACAAAACATTGAGCACAGACTCTAGAATAGCTTCTGGGTTCCCAAATGACACACCTGCATTTTAAGTGAGCTTTCTGCCTCCAGATTTCTACTGTGGAAGGAAAATTGGGGATTTTGGAAGCAAGGATAACTTGCGCAAGGAAATTTAAATTTAAAAAAGAGATTCGTTCTTTTGTACCTCCCAAATCACATGGTATTAAGAATTTGCCAAATCACTCCACCCACAGGCATGGCAGGCTGATAGAATGAATACAAATAAAAATTTATCAGTGAATAGGGAGGGTCTATATTCTAATAGTAAAAGATTTATGGTGTGATTCTTCCCTAGATAGTTTCCCTCTCTGTGTGTTTTATACCATGGAATGTTTGGTCAATAATTATAAATTTGCAGAGAAGAAAGCAATAAAGAATTCGAACAACAACTGAACAACTATTGCAGTGAAATAGCTAATAATTGAGTTTTATGAGATTATGGAGTATGTAAAAGATGCTAGACTTATCTGTGGAAAATATGTTGGAAAAAATGAAAGTTCAGGCCTGCTGACATGAGTGTATTTCTTTTGGAGAAAATCTACCATAACAACTCCAATAGCAATAACTGATTTATCCTCCATTTCTGGATTTTAATGCAGATTTGATTGCAACGAAGTACATTGTCCAAGTTTCTAAAATTGGTCAGCCTAACAAACTGAAGTAATTGCAATCAGATGTAGCTTAAGATAAGGTCAGCAAGTTATCTGAGTGGGGGGAAATCTGGATTTTAAAAGGCAATCCCAATATGCTAGAGTTTATCCCTTTACCTCATTCCCCCTCTCTCCCTCTTTACTTCCTGTTCCCCCTGCATTTCTGTACAAAAACCACATTATTTGGATCTAAGTCATAAAACAGTTTGCTAAATTGACAAGCACATGAAAGAACAATGAGACTCTGCCTCACTGGAAACTTAGAGGCAAAGGGAAATATAAAATCTGATCTAGGAGCAGGAAGTGTTATAAATTGACAGAGGAACTGGGAAGATTTGAAAGTGAACTTTGAAGCTCTAGCAAAAATTTCAAGATCTCCCATTACTAAATCCATGAACAAAAATGAAATTTCTACAAAACTTTTCTAAGAGGGAAGCGTATTCTAAGCATAGTGTATTACCAGTTATTAGTCGTCTTTCTATTAGAGCATAACTGTGAAGTACTAAGGGACCCCAAACAAATGGGGGTACATGCTCTAAAACAAGGATTTGTTATCTACTACATAAAGACAGAGACATAGCTGGAAATAACTTTAATAGAATAAGTGTACATAGAGAAGAAATTTCCTGATGAGAGTTTCCAAAAACAAGGTGTTTGATTCTGAAAACAAAAAACCCACCCCAAGTTACCTATCCCCGACTGGGTGAATGGCCGGTCAAAGAGTGTTGACCCATAGCAGGGCCACTGAAGCCCGAAAGCATGTCACAAGTGTAAGGTGATTTCTGGTAAGGAAACACAAGAAGGGGAAAAGGGCAAAAGTGGGACAGAAAGAGAGACACACAAACACAACTCAAGATTATGGCTGCCATTATCAGCCTGCCCAGATGTCTCTCACGCATGAGTCTTTTTCAGATGCATCTCCTCCTCATGCCTGTTCCGAATATCCTTCTAGCAGGACTAGAGTGCAAGTCAGCAGCTGAAGCAAGAGAGCTCTTTCTTTAGCCCACCAGCCTTCCTTGCTTTTTGGCTTCCCTTGCCTCTCAGCTCAACCCCTGTAGCTCCTTCAAGGCCAGGGCAAGTAAGTAGCGGTTTCCTTGATGGTGTGTTTTGTAACATTTTCTCAGTGGTTTTCATTTACCAGATAACTCATATGGAAATGTCCAGATATACTGATTCCAGTGTTCTAGAGTCCCTTTATAAGACCATAAACAAGGTAAGAGTGGTTAGCGGATTTGAAAGCAAATGAGACCCTTTTGCATGTTAAAGAGCTATTGTGAGAAGAAGGCAGATGTGTTGGTATTATAAAGACTGACCAATATTTTAGAGCGTTTTCTAACAGAGCACCTGAGACTAATCCACAAACAGTAGTGTTGATAGTAAACAATGGAATATTGAAGAAGAAATTAAATTAGTAACAGGTAAAACCATCTAGGTTGAGGACTAAGGTGTCCTCTCAAGTTTATATTCAAATGGTCAGTCAGTAGAATCTGCTGACCCATATAGAGACTTGGGGTGCCACTGAGGCACCCAATACTAGGAACATATGGAAGTCACTGGAACCAATTTGACTGGGGATTTGCTGTGCTGTTGGGAATACCAAGCCACTATGTCTGGGAAAAAAGCATCTTTTACAATTTGCCATAAAATGTCACACCAGTTGGGTAAATGGCTTTGCACCCCTGAGTGCATAGTGGGATCCCACTGTGCTGTTAAAATCTGGACCTGCCAAAATGCACTTTGTATGCCCGAAAATGAATTTGTACCACTGAAAGAGAAGTGGAGGTTGTAGTCTGGCATATCCCAACTCCACTTCATCTCCTCATGTCTGAGTTCTCTCTCAAACCCTCAGAATCATTGATCTCATCTTTTTAAAACTGTTATGTATCTTATTTTCTTCAATAGAGAATTTTACTCTTCTCCATTGTGATGTCGTTGATTACTTTAATGAGTTAGCAGCCATTCAGTCTGAACATCAGCAAGTTGTTTCTACTTTCCTCTATGCTTGTCTGAAGTCATGGATTTGGTTGTCAATAAGACAACCTGAGAACTTATTGGAATAGGCTAAATCAGATATACTTAATACTATGGATTGAATTGTAACCTCCTACATTCATATGTTAAATTCCTTTGAAGACCAGATCTTTAAAGAGGCAATAAAAGTAAATTGCGGTCATCTAGAAAGGCCTGAATTCAATATGACGGGTTTCCTTTATAAGATGAGTAGTTTAGGACACAAACACATAGAAGGAAATCCATTTGAAGACAAAGGGAGAAAACAACCATATGCTAGCAAGAGAATGGCCTCAGAATGAAATCAATCCTACTGACACATTGATCTTTAATTTCTAGCCTCCAGAACTACGAGGAAATTAATTTCTGCTATTTAAGCCATCCAATCTGTGGTGCTTTGTTATGGGATCCTTAACAAACTAATACACATAACTATTAATATTTTATATACAGGGTTTCAAATTGACTTGCACGATGTTGGCTATATGTTGTGGCTAAAGAATTCTAGAACTCTTTTTAATCCAGACTGAGATGATTTCATGAAAACAACTTCTATCCCAAGATCCAGTGGAAAAAAATTGATTGACAAGTATTGATGGGGAAGAGAATGACGTTAGTTTGTCTTCAAATATTGATAATGCTTTCTTTAATGACCTGTGTTTTTCTTTTCTGTAGCTTGAAATGAAACATTCTTTAAATGTTTTTCTTTTTCTTCCTGACTTCCTTGAATACAGAAACAGTATTTTCACTATGCCTTCAATTTTCATGGCAGTATTGTCATGTGTATAGGTTCAATAAGAATCTATTTTTTTTTAGTCTGAATATAATTGGAAAAGTTGATTATGTAACCAAAAGTGTCAGCTTGAGACATTTCTTAAACTTATTTAACAGTTCATGATAAGGCTTTGACTAAAGATTGAAATTGAAATCTAATTCATATGTGGAACTTGTATCTATTAAGCCTTCCCAGGAAACTCTTTTGAGACCTATGGTGTGTTTACAGAGTCTTTGCACTAAGGTCAGAAGAAAGGTAATTTCTTTGGCAGTCAAGAGCATTAGTGGGCCTTCAAAACAGAAGAATTCACTCACATTTATCAATATTGCAAATGATACAAAATGAAGTGAATTTATTGACTTTGCTTTCCTAGCATTATCTTTCTAGTTGAACAAAATACTGAAGGCCTTTTAAAGTCCATGTAGAGTCCAGAATTACTTTTTTTGAAGATTTTATTTGTGCATACAAGAACTGGGGTACAGGCCAGAGGCATGGTGGGTGAGAGGATTCACCAGAGACAGAACGGAGAGCAGAACAGGCAGATCTACTGAAATACACTGCTGAGGGGATAGCGGGGAGGTAGGAGAGGTTTGCTGCGCCATGTGGGTCCCCTCCCTGGCCGGGGATCAAATCCGCGCTGCAATGGCTGAGGATGCTCCACAGTGTGGTGTTCAACCCCCTGCGCCACCAGGGAGGCCCCAGAGTGCAGAATTCTTTATGACATTTTTAGATAAAAGTAAATTTTATGACCTTAATAATAGTTCTAAATTTAATGATTACATAAAGAAATTTATATAGTTAAATAAGTACCTCTTCTTTGATCTGTATAAAGCACTTAGATTGCGGTATTAAGAAGTAAGTCTTTTTATGATTAGAAATAACTTCTAGAGATTATTTAGGAAGGACAACTGAGAAAACATGCAACATACGGAAATAAGAGGAAAAGGTGGATACACAGTGCAATCAATATCACCCCCTGCCATGTACAGCTATTTAATCACATAGGAGTCTGACTTTGACCTGCTCTAAACTACTAATTAGAACATGAACTGTGAATTATATTGTTAATTTCTGATTTTTTTTTCCCAGTAGAGATGTAAATATATCAGGTAGAAAAGATGACCCCAAAGGTTGTGAGCTTGGTGTTTATAGACTATTTCAAAGCTTTGTCTCTAATTTAAAAATTTATTTCAGTTAATCTTCTGGGAAATATATTTACTTGTTTTCCTCAAATGCTCTTGGACTAAGTTTTACCTTTCTGCTAGTGCTTCATATGTTGAAACCTTAACCTCTGCTTCTCAGAGCATGAATGTGATTAGAGATAATACCTCCGCAGACGTAATTAAGTTATGATGAGGTCATTGCCTGGATTCTAATCCAATATGACTAGCATTTTTGTAAGAAGGGGAATTTTTTTTATTTTAACATTTTTTTATTTATATATATTTGACATCAATTGTAATCCCCATGTATTCCCCATCACCGTAACACCAGTGCACCATCACCTCAGTCCCCCGTGCTCCCATC
>JAGFMF010011861.1:604606-632698 GCA_019455555.1 Galemys pyrenaicus
TAGCAATGTTTTGTAATTTTCTTTGTAAAGGTCCTTCACCTCTTTTGTTAGATTTATTCCCAAGTATTTAAATTTTTTGGTTTCAATTATAAAGGGGATGGTTTTATTTATTTCTTCTTCTTCAGCTTGGTTGTTTGCATAAAGGGAGGCTACTTATTTTTGTGTGTTGATTTTGTATCCTGCTACTTTGCTAAACTGGCCGATTAGCTTGATTAGATTTTCTGTAGAGCTTTTGGGGTTCTCCCTATATATTATCATATCGTCTGCAAACAGTGATAATTTTACTTCTTTTTTCCCTATTTAGATACCTTGTATACCTTTTTCTTGTCTTATTGTTCTGGCCAGGACTTCCAGTGTTATATTGAAGAGCAGTGGTGAAAGAGGGCATCCTTGTCTTGTTCCAGATCTTAGGGGAAAGGATTTTAGCTTTTTGCCATTGAGAATATTGGCTATGGGCTTTTCATATATGGCCTTTATTATGTTAAGATATGGTCCTTCTATCCCGAGAATTCCAAGGACAGAAGGGGTAATTTGGATAGATACAAACACATAAAGAGAATGCCATGTAAAGATGAAAGTGACTGCCAAGTGTCCTTCCATAAGCTCAGGAATGTCCTAGCTTGCCAGCAAACCATGAGCCACTAGGTGAGAGACATGAAACAGATTCTCCTTCAGCTCTCAGAAGGAACCAAACTTACTGATATCTTGATCTTAGACTTAGACTTTCTGAGGTCTGAGACAATTAATTTCAGTGGCTTTAGGAACTTGGTGGCATATTGTTCAGTCACCCCAAGGAAGTTAGTATGCTGAAGATATTACCAATGAGTTACTTGGTACCCGATATTGTATATTTTGATCTTGGCAACAGAAAATAAAATGCGGGGCCTCCATTGGTGGCACAGTGGGTTGAGCACCGTACTGTGAAGCATCCACGTCACAGTAGTGCAAGTCTGATCCCCAGCCAGGGAGGGGACCTGCATGGCACAGCAGACCTCTCCTGCTTCTCCTGCTGCTCCCCTCGGCAGTGTTTTTCAGTTGCTCTACCTGTTCAATTCCCCATTCTGTCTCTGGTGAATTCTCTTACTTTCTGCACCTTTCACCTGTACCCAGCTTGTATGCCTAAATAAATAAGTCTTTAAAATAAAGTAAAATAAAATAAAATATGTCACTCTGTGAGTGATACCAAGATTTAAAATGTGTTGATCATCCCTAACAGAGTTGTGGTCTATATGGTGAGGTAAAATATAATCTTGAAAAGATAACAGGAGTCCAGTGAAAGTGGGTGAAGAATGAATCCCAAATCATGAAAAGGAATTATATAACAGCTGGATCAAATCAAAAAGAGAAAGTTACCTGCATAATACAGTCTTGGAATTGACACATTGTGAAAGTAATGATGAAAACACATTGTTATTTTTTTCTTTTTTTTTTAATATGGACCTGTCTTTATTACTTTATTTTTCTCATTATATTTATTTAATTGTATTTGACAACATTTGTATTCCCCAGGGAGTTCCCACCACCATTTCACCTGTGCACCATCACCTCAGTCCCTTGTGCTCTTTATGCCCTCCTCCCCGTCTTTGCCCTCCCCTCCCCCCCCCACATGTTCTCTTTGGTCTATCTTTAACCTATTGATCTTGTTGAGTCTGTTTGTTTGTTTTTGGTTGTAATGGCCCATTTCCTTGAGCTTTCTCTTGGTTTTTTTTTTTTTTGTTGTTTTCTTCTTTTTTATCTTTTGTTGTAGTTGTTCTTTCACATTCCTCCTAAAAGTGAAGCCATCCAATATTTTTCTCTTGCCTTCTGGCTTGTTTCACTGAGTATAATTCCTTCTAGCTCCATCCATGTTTCTATAAATGTCCCTAGTTTATCATTTTTGATTGCTGAATAGTATTCCATTGTGTATATGTACAACATCTTCTTGATCCAGTCGCCTACCTTTGGGGCATTTGCGTTGTTTCCAGGTCTTACCAATTATCAATAGTGCTGTAATAAACATGGGGGTACAGGTATTCTTTTGGATCGGTGTTTTTGTGTCCTTTGGGTAGATCCCTAGGAGTGGGATTGCTGGATTATATGGTAGTTCCATCCCTAGTAGACCGAGGAACCTCCATATGGCCTTTCATAGTGAGTAGAGTTCCTTTTTCTCCACATGCTTGCCAACATTTATTGTTGCTGGTTTTTTTGATGTGTGCCATTCTTACCGGTGTGAGGTGGTACCTCATTGTGGTCTTAATTTGCATTTCCCTGATTATGAGAGACGTTGAGCATTTTTTCATATGTATGTTGGCCATTTGTACGTCTCTTTGGTGAAGTGTCTTTTAAGTTCTTCCGCCCATTTTTTGATTAGGTCGTTTGCTTTGATTTTCTTGAGTCTTATGAGTTCTTTGTATATCTTTGTGATCAGTCCCTTGTCAATTGTATGGGTTGAAAATATATTTTTTTCAATCAGTGGGGAGTCTTTTCATTTTGATTAATGTTTCTTTTGCTGTACATAAGCTTTTTAACTTGATATAGTCCCATCTGTTTATCTTCTCTCTCATTTTTATTGCTTTAGGGGATGCATCTTCAAAGGCGTTACTGAGATGTATGTCTTGTAGCGTTTTACCAATGGAAAACACATTGTTATTAAGACATTGAGTGAACACACTCACCTGCTAGTGAAGGAAATTAGGCTAAGTCTTTCAAACCCAAAGTAACAATAAGTTCATAACCATAAAGGAAGTAAGGGAGGACAAAAATAAGACTTACAAAGCATTTATACAGAAGAGAGGAAAAGAAAAGGAAAGATAGATAGACAGACAGATAGATATTCTCTATTATTATTTGAAATTTCTTTAGATTTTTAAAAAGACTGTATCTCACTGAATGTTCATTTTGCAGTTAACAAAATTGAGATCTAGAGAGGTCAGGTAAGTTGTCCAAGTCCATGCAGGCACTTTGAGGTTTCTGGGGGTGTAGAATAGAGTTTTGAACTCGGTTATTCTGGCTATAAAATGCAGTCTCATTTCATTGCTTTACAGTTACTCCCATTGCATTATAATTTATGGTATAAAAGTAAGACTAGTGGCTGAGCCGTATAGATATGGTAGTTATTTATGGTGCACTTCCTAGTCTGTGTAACACTAGCTTTTCCAGCTCCTTATAGCTGGGTAAGTTCTGTATTCTTTCTGGCCAATGGTCTGGCTTTGGTTAGCAGGAAGCAGCAGATATCATTTCTGAACCAGAACTTTGAATCACTGGGAAAAGACCCTCCAAACCTCTGATTTCTCTGCCTCAGTAATAGTGAAAATATGTATTGAGATATAGACTCAAAGTTTTGAGATAGAAACTCAATCAACTTGGATTCAAGACTATGATGAATAAAATTCCTTCACGGACACACTAGGGATAGAGACGTTAAAAATAAACTTTTGCTAGTTTAGACTGATAAAATAACATAGTAAGCATTTTTTAAAATAAAGCAAGTGGTAAGTAAAGTTCTTTCATCTCCAAAATTTTATGATTCAAGACAAGTTTGTCACTTTAAGTATATTTTAAAAGCTTAAATAACAGTCTATTTTGAAAGTACAAAAAAAGTTAAGTGTGCAAATAAGTGACTAAATTACTAGTTGGAATGTATTCTGATGGCAAGTGGCTTTTTTTTTTGATTTCTAATCATCAGATGTGTGATGGTGACTATAAATCTGTCACATGGGCCCAAAGGTATTTGCTTTCCCTTATAGGGTTTACTCTTATGCCCCATATGGTGCTCATGAGAACAAGCTAGCAGAACAAGGCCTCTTGCACAACAACAAAAAGAAACAGCAAGACACTTGAAAGAGCATGAATTCAATGGAAAACTTCACAGAATCAGAGGGTGTCACAGCTAGTAAAGTTTTATTTTTGATCTTCTAGCAGAGATAATGAAGGCTAGGGATATGCAGGATAAGGAAGATGAGGGATGTTTAGGCTGGTTTGCCAGGAGACAATTCATGTAAAAAGATAGGACTTGAACAGTGATTTAATGAATAGGGAAAATTGACTAGCTAGATGGCTTGTGGGAAGGAAGGGGTAGTGATAGGTAAAACACACAGAGAAGGTAAAAATAAAGAGTAGTATGTATGTGATCAGAGAACTATTGTGGTTGTAAATAAGGACTAAGAATTTTATTTCTAATTTTAAAAAAAGATTTTATTTATTTATGCATTAAAGAGCTGAGGTGTAGGCCAGAGTAAGGGGAGGTAAGAGGATTCACCAGAGACAGAGAGTGGGGATTAGAACAGGCAGATCTACTGAAATACACTGCTGAGGGGAGTAACAGGGGAGACAGGAGAGGTCAGCTGTGCCATGTGGTTTAGCTCCCTTTCTGGGATTGAACTCAGTCCTTAGTAGTGATAACACTGAGACTTAAACCCTAGGCCACCAGAGAAGCCCCAAGAATTTTACTTCTAAATGAAAAATAGGACTCTAAATCTATGCAGCATCAATAGTCACAATGAGATAATCATGCTATTATGATCTCAATAAGGGTCGACCTGAAGTGAAAGTGTGTTCAGTAGGGCTTATATAAACGCTCAGTGTGGGGGCCTCCCTGGTGGCGCAGTGGGTCAAGCAACGCACTATGAAGCAGATCGCAGCCACTGCAGCACGAGTTCGATCCCTGCTGCCGGCCAGGCGGGGGACCCATATGGCGCAGTGGACCTCTCCTGCTGTGCCCGCTGCTCCCCTCAGCAGTGTACTTCCGTTGATCTGCCTGTTCTGCTCCCTGCTTTCTGTGGTGAATCCTCTCACCCCCCCACACCTCTGGTCTGTACCCCAGTGCTTGTATGCATAAATAAATAAATCTTTAAAAAAAAAAAATAAACGCTCAGTGTGAATCTCTACCAAGTAAGAAAGAGAAATAATACTCTAAAGAACCAGAAGAAAAGAGGAGCTTCATTTGCAAGTTTCAAGTCGAGTAGCACATGGGACATAGGATGTGGTGCTTTTCACTTTGAAGTTTCTGGGGGTGTGAAATCCTCAGGCAGTGTCAGGTATCAGTAAAGCCTAGGGGTGGAGGAAGTAATCATGGAATTAAGAGAACTGGATAGATATGGAGATCCAAAATAGTACTGAAGAAATGTTAGAAAGAGAACAACATTGAATAAGTCTGAATTAGAAAGAGGCAGGCCAAAGCAAGAAGAGGGTCCAATGTTGGAAGAGGAGAAATGATCAGAATCAGTGGCATAAAAGAGGTGAGGCCCAGGGTTTATTTAGGTGGCCACACTTTGCCGAGGTTGGGCCCATGAATCCGCTAGTGGGTTAAGAAAGCATAGCCCTGAGGCCTGCCAAGCTGTGCCTAGACGCGGCCCCTCCCAGGGAGTCTCCGGGAGCACACACAATTCCACCACTTTGGAAAGAGTCAGCTGAATCTGGATTAGGCTGCATCATCCAAGCACAGACTAACTCCCCTTGAGAGTTTCCACATTATCTATAGGGGGATAAACATGTCTACAATGTTCTGAGCATGACATAAGATCCAACACTAGAACACCTTTGCAAGACCATATGAGAACAAGTAAGGAATGGCAATCTTTGCAGGAAACACCTCTGAGCCCTTCCTGGCAATAGAGAGAACCCCATCAGCCAGTGACATTATCTGGAGAATTGATTGTAGTGCCTGGGAATATCAAACCAATAAAAAGTATGTATAACAGAAATAATTTAGGCTTAAAAAAAAGATCTTTGTGGCTTTAAGTTCCCTTCTGATAGCCTGGGGAGTATTTAGTTTCACAAAAGTGGTTAAATTATAGCAAAAAGGCAAATACTTGTTTAGCTGTTTCTCCCCTTCTGGACCCCATAAAGATCATTGCAGAAAAGAAGCCCCACTTGGCGCCATCTTGCTGTCACTTGGGTTTTAGACTGAGTGGAGCCGAGGATCACAGGGACTGCTCTTTCTCCCACAGCTGACACAACACCAGGGTCACGCTGAAATGCTGCTGGGCATGTAGTGTCAAGCTGGATTTAACACAGGATATACATGGAGAGTCCACGATTCCAGTATTCCTATGACCTGCAGAAGCAGTGATGATAACTCATGTACCAGATTATGCTCCCAAAGTCTGAAACCAGAGATGGGTTACTCATCTGTTACTGCCATAGATTTGCTTTGAGCTTACTTCTAAACTTATTTAAAATCTTTCTCTGCTCTCTTTCATATGGCCTCTGATTAAATTATCCAAGTTAAGCAGCCAAAAGCAATCAAAAATGATGGAAAAAAAGACAAGAAATGGTTTTATTTACAATGCAAATGATCTGGTTCACTCTCAAATAAGAGAATAAATCAAATTAACTGCTCTTCAAATCGAGAGGAAGGCAGTGTCCAGACCCACTGGCACTTCTGAGAGCAGGGTTCTCCAGTAGATCTTGGCTCTTGGGCGGGCTTCCGACAAATTTCACTATAGCAAGGGTTTGACTCGCTACATATAATTGGAGTGAAAATTGAATGCAATGGAAATGTACTCCATTACAACAGGACAAAACGCAAGTGCCAAACGGCTGTCAGAATGTCTAGTGTACAAATGACAAATACCCAAGGGAAATGATTCAAAGTAACAAGGACAGCATGTATGAGCATGTCTGCAACTCTGGGTGCCCAAAGAATGGCTGTTTTTCTGAATTCAGTGTTTCCTCTTCACTGGGCAGATGAGCACAGCGGCAATTGCTCAGAGGAAGAGGGTTGGGGTGAGGGGTTCAGTGAGGGCCCGGAAACTCTAGCACCAGGTTATTTTTCCACCTCAGTGTCAAATGATTTTCTCCCTGGAATCGCTCAGAAATGCTCCCCATCATTCAGTGCTTCATCTTGCTTGTAATAAGCTCTCTGTGTGTTCTTTTAAGTCTCTTGTTGCTTAATGGCCTGGCTTGCTAGTGGAGCAGGCACCTCATCTTAAAGCAAAGAGATAAATCTATAGTGTTCTGATAGCTAGACTATCACCCTTCTCCAAAAGGCGCTGATACATTCATGAAAGAATAGTGGGTAGAGAGAAGGCAGAGATCCACTTTTTCAAAGAAAATAGTCAAAGGAAGAGAATTTCTTTAAAAACATAAAAGGTCCTCTTGTGTCATCTAAAGATGTTCTTCATTTGACTGAAATCTTTCTCTTTGAGCAAAGTGGCAAGTGTCTCAGACAGAGAATAAATGAGTGTGGCTGTCTGTGTAGCCTTGGGGTTCCTTCTGCAGTTCCTAGGGAAGGAGGCACAGTCCAAAAGACTGAACACCCACCTTCTCCTGCAGCTGAGCCCCCTGAGCATCATGGCTACGGGGGTCTCAGGCTTAGGGAAGTGTGATCAAATGATAACTTCATGCAATGATTTTTCCTGTCTATTTTTCCATTTCTTTCTAGTGTTAAGTACAGTGCCAAGAGCAAAGTAGATGTTAGTAGGGTGTTTAGTCAAAGAAAAATTAATGACTAGGGTCCTAAAATCCTGGTTCCTGCATCACCTGTCTGTCATCTTTGCTGGTCCTCATGGACGTGAGCAGAATTTCCTGCAGGAATAGTAACTATTATTAGCAGAGGTGTGGGCTCTATACTTTGTGAAATGTAGAAGTAACTGTAGATGTGGCTAGAATAAAGAAGAGCTTTGATGGAATCATTAGAGAGCAGAGAGAAACTTGTTTATGAATATGTAAGAGAAATCCTATGGGGAAATGTGAGAAACAGCTGGGAAATTTTGAATAGAGGATGCAACACCGAGAAATTGTATTTGGTTGCTCTTGTTAGGACACTATGTGATCTGGGGAAAAGAAGGTAATGGAATCATACCACTGAGCGGAAACTTCAAGATCCTCAAGTTCAGTGCTCTCATTTAATAATGACAAACTAGAGACCTTTAGAGAAGAAATGGTTTTTTGTTCCCCTTTATTGAACTAACATTTGTTTATAGTACTTTATGATTTAGGGATGAGGTTTGCACCTCCTTACTTAAAAGATCATCTTATTGAATTTCCCCACCTAATTTACAGGTGACAAAACAGGAGAAAAAGGGAGTGGTTTGCTGGAACTTACCTTACCAGTTATTTTGGAAACATCATTTCCTCACTCTGGAAGAAACTGTCTCCTCACAGGGAACTGGAGAGGCAGCTACAGGTCCCTGTGACAGAGAAAGAATAAGACTTTGCAGCAATTTGCCTTTTCATCCTGACTTCAACTATTATTATGTTGTAAATTCAGGGTAAAAGTATTTGTTCAACTGAAAAATATAAATACTGAAATTGAAAAAAATAAAATAAAAAATCATTAATAAAATATAAAATAAAAGCTGCATGAATTAAACATGAATGCATAAAAGCACAAAATGGATGACTCTAGAATGTAAGATATTCAGTCAACAAACATTCAGGAGATTTTGTTTCATTTTTAAGGGAGAAATGATTTGCTTTTCTGCCTACCCCCAAAAGTTACCTTTCTAATTGGGATGGTCAGATTATGGCAAAAAGAAGCCACAACACAAGGCAATAAATGATAAGTTCTACAGGATGCATATGAAAGAAGTAGCCTAGGAATATACAGTGTGGAAAATTCACTTCTAACTGTGGGCTTTAGGATAACACCACAGAGAATATATATTTGAGAAAAGACATTGGATAACAGGTGGAATCTCAATGGGTGGAACTATAACTAGGACAGGAAATTGATTTTCTGTCAGAAGAAATTAATTAAAAAAGGAAAAAAGAATAATAACAGCACCAATAAAATAAATTACCACTTATTGGGCACCTACTTTGCTATCTACATTAGTTAATAAATTCCTCATGACAATGCAATGAAATATTTATTATTATTCCTCCTATTTAATAGATGAAGAAACTGAACCTTAGGGAGGTAAAATAATGTGCATGTACATTTAAAAAGTAGTTTGACTTTGGCTCAGTTTGATTCTAAAGGCTCAAAATATTTCTAATAATCAGCATTCAAAAGTCCTCAAGGAGTTAAAATGACTCTAGTTAGGTGTTAGTGTTGGCAAATCAAGAGGAACACAGAGAAGAATTTGATTTTGTTAATTCAACAGGGAATAGTGAAATCTCAGGTTTACCGATTCTTGGGCAAAGTTTCTGGCCACTATATATTTTTCAACTGCTATTGATTGTATCCAAGAAAACTTGCAAAATGCAAATGGACAATATGCAATGCATTCCCTTTAACAAGCACCTCTTTGGAATAATTGTTTTAAAAAGTGCTTTGAATCATAACATCATGAATTTTAAGCCAATATGAATGTGTGGAATAGTTTAATACTATTTAAGTGTTGTTGTTGGTTTTTTTTTTTTAAATTAAATATGTGTGAAATCTGGCTTCTGTTTCTCAATGGCCTTCCAAAATACTCATCCAAAAAATATTGGAAGCAATTATATTTGCCTTTTCCTTGTACAATGAAGCTTATTTGCCATAAGTGTGCCCAAGGGGTCAGCAAATAACACTCAATGGCCTTAAGGGAAACTGACCTCTACCTTCAAGGAAGAGCCCTCACTTTTGTGTGATAGAGATTCATCTCTAAAGCCATCACAATATTAAGCTGAAACACCCACAGGCAGAACCTTTTCATTTTTCATCTTTTGAATTTTGTCTCTGCCATTTCCTTTGTTGAGATGAAAGGCCAGATTGCCATCTGGAATCCCTATATTTAGGTTAATAATTATTCTTTCTATTTTTACTGTTCTTACCATTTGGAGAAAAAAAAAAAAACTTCCTGGTGGATCAGGGTGAATCTCTTAAGGGGATCAGTGGCGTTTTCTTATCTGAATGTCAAGAAAAAGGCAGACAATGATCTTTCCGGTTTGGTTAAAGAACAGCAATTCCCAGAGGCCAAAGGTCCCTCCAGTTCATGGTCGAGTGACTTCTCTGGGGCCTGTGAACAGACAAACCAAGAGCTGGGTCTTACTAGTCTTTGCTGCAGGCTGCCTGACCCTTCCTTACCAAGGAAGGACAGCATTAGCTAAGGGCAGGAAAGCACCGACAAAGTATGCACAGATTTCTGGTCGGCAGCTAAGATGTCTGTGCAAACAACTGGCTGAAGATGTACTGCTGCTTGGAAGGAATCTGCATTTGTGTCTTAAATAATTGCTGCTTGGACTCCCCTCCACGAGGAAGAACCATCAGTTGTGTTGCATGAGGGCAAGTTTCAGCAACTGTGAACCTGGGAAGTGAGCTCTTCTAGGACAGAAGACTGGGTTGCAAGGGACAGTCCCTCCCTTTGTAGAATGAACTCCGGTAAGTCCAACATTCTCCAAGCTCAGGTTCAAGTGAAAAGTTAGCATATAATGTTGAGACCCTTGGGAAGCTTGATAGCTGAGATGTGGTAATTTAACCATCTTTTTACACATTGCAGCAATTCATTCAACCCTCCTTTTAATTCAATATTGTTCACCTCTTGACTCATAGAGAAACATGGATAATTCCTTCCTGTGTCTTTCTGTTTTTACCCAAAAAAACCAAATATTTTAGCCAAAATGTTTTCTTGACCCAAGCCCATAGCCCAGTGGATCCTGGGACAGAATCACATTTTTTCCTTCTTCCAGCTTCAGTTTCTGTACCATAATCACTGCCAGCTCTATCAACAAGATCATCACTAAGACATTTACCAACCAAATAGGAAAGAATGACGTCATCACACAGCCTTGGTTGAGTTTATTTTGAGATAACATTTTGAGGTTTTAAAGATATAAATGTAAGGAGAATATATTTTTGCATCTAAGAGTTGTGCAGCCCAGGTAAGGAGACAAGACATTCCTTCTTACTTCTGTTCTACCAATTTACTTCTTTTCTACCAAGTCACTTCTAGAAATTCCATTCTACCAATTCTCTTAGTAGTACCACTCTTCAGCAGGCTTAAATCAACTCTCTTGGTTATCCCAAACTCTAGCTTCTCTAGGACCTCTGGCTGCTTCCTCCAGGCTCTTGGGTAATGACAGCATGGGTAAGTTGGGAAAAAAATGCATCTGTTAAAGTCTATGGAGGCAATTTAAGAGAGAGTGGTGATAAATAAATAAATATTTTGTTTTCTCAGATGTTTATCACAATGTTGTGTATGTGTATGACTGAGCATCTTGTATGTAAGTATGTGTGTATGGTGCATGGTGTACATATGTGTGAGTGCTGCAAGTGGCATATGATGTGCATGGGATGTATGCATGTGAGTGGTATGAGTGTGTGTGTGTGTGTGTTTGTGCAGTCAGATGTTCTCCAGTTCCCACTATTCCTACCCCCAGCCTTGCTCCATCTCTCCTCATCTCTCTCATCTCAGAATGATGTTTCTAAGTCCAGCTGCTGTTCAGATGAGTCCCTTTACCTCACCGAGAGGCACACAGCATAGACATTTGGAATGTGGTTTTGCCCATGAAAAGAGGCAAGAAAATTAAAGTGAGGGGATGAATCATGCGATGAAAAAAATTCTTATTCACTAAAACTCTCAGAACCTAAAAAGAAAGATGCTAGAACCCAGACATTCATCTGCTGCCTTCTCTTATACTTTAAACTAATTTCTATGGCAATTTTAGCTTTCAAGAAAAGCAAATGCAACCCACATACTATTGGGAGCAATGTGATTAAACATTTATGTTCCCAGAATCAGTTGCCAGGGAAATTATTGACTTTGTTACATAGGAATTTGGTCACATATATCTTTGTACTCAACAAGGGGGAGGGGGTTGTTCAAACTCTCTCACTAAAAAGTTATGCAAAGAGTAAAAAGTTACTCTTTGCATAGCAAGCATTTAAAAATTGCCATCACCATGAGACAAAAGCGAATCCTGATTCTGAGAAGAAACTGAAGCTGTGAGAGACACCCAAGGCCATGCTTTCTTCACCAGAGGAGGACTAGGAGCTGCAGTTCTCTCCATTCTAGTCTATATGCAAAGACTGAGAGCCATTTCCTGTCAGCCTGGAAGGCTCCACACAAAACACAAGGATCACAGTGCAGGTGAGCCCTTAAAGTGGGGGGTGCTTTCTGTTGAAAGAGATTTGGAGAGTGGGAAGGATTAGCTGTCAGAGAGCTTCTCCACTGCTGACTACGTGACGAGGAATGAGGATGAACTCAAAGGGTTCAGACTGACCTCTAGCGGACTGCCATTGAAGAAATGGGCCCATTGGCCCTCCAACTGCCAGCAATTGAATGTGACTAATAATCTGAATGACCATGGAAGTGGATATCCCATCTGTGGTTTAGTGTTATGGCAGTACTAGGTAACTAATATAGACTTTGGTGTAGTAGTTACATCGTGCCAGGACTTGTAAACTCATAAATGTAAGTTGTTGTAAGCCTCTAAGTTTGTAATTTGTCCTGCAGCAATAGAAAATGGATACAGATCCCCGAGTTTATGCTCATTTAAAATTCTTACATACACAATGTATAAAACCGTGGTGACTCATTAAAAATAATGTTCCTGAGGATTTTTCTTCCTGTAGTAAGTGCTTATGGAATAAACCCTATTCAAATTGTTAGTGTGAGAAGGAGGAGCTTCCAGGGTCCCCTAAACTGCATGCTTACTCTGATGGGATTGGTCTTCCTTGAGCACAAAGGTAAAGCAGACTTATAGTGTGGAACATCTTTAATAAAATTTGTGTGCATAAAAAATGAAGAGAAGCAAGTTCCTGATAAGAATTTCCAAATAAAACACCCCTAATTACCCATCCCCTTATGGGCAAATGCCTAAATAAATAGCATAGACCCTAAGCTGGATTGCTGAGATCCAGAAGCTTGCCACAGGTCTAAGGCACCTTCTAGAAAAGAACCACAGGAAGGGGATTCTGAAGAGGGTTCCAGAAAGCTGGGACAAAAAGACTTACTACATCAAGATAATGTCTGCCATTGTCAGCCTCTCCACATGTTTCTTACCCCCGTGTCTTTCCCAAGCGTTTCTATTTGTCACTCCTCCATGCAACTCCTTTCATGTCTCCTTCCCACTAGTACCAGGGTGCAATTCAGACTCAGAAGCAAGAGCACGCTCTCCTTCTTCTTTTCCCACCTATTTCTTTTCCTACATGGCCACTTCATTCTGCCCTTCATTAAGTGGGGTGGGAACATACTAACTACCCCTCTTATGGAGATGTCTCTGTAGACATCTTATGTCTATGACGTCTTATGAATGACAATGAGTTCACCAAATAAGCCAATCCCTGCTCCTCTACACCCATTACAGAATCCAGTATATACAGTTCCTAATTTCACATCTGAGACATTAATGTGAGGGGTAGAAGTTGCAGGGAAAAGGCTCAATATATGAAATATTTTAAATTTCTTGAAATTAATTTCCTGAATAAGAAAATATCTTAAATGTTTTCTTCTTTGAGCGTTGTCTTTTCAGAGCACAGTGTTTTTTTAGTGGTCCAATTGTGAGGAATTCAGAAAACTGGAATGTATACGTTAATGGATCTTTTAATACAAACACAGTTTAGATGTATACGTGGGACTACCTGAATCAATGCTGGCAATACTGTAGTAAAAGTAGAATTTCTAAGTTAAAGTTGGAACAAATGTTTTCTCTTTTTCGGAAATAAGCACACAATATATTTTTGAAGTGTGTGTTCAATGAGAGATGTCCTGGTTCATCTGCTTTCATTGTGTTGCGATAACACTTGGCACCTCCCAAAGCTTACTCAGATGGACACACAACTTCCCAAATTGGTCTGGGCATTTCTAGCCTGCATCTCATCTCTTACTGAAGCCATAAATCCTTGGGTGAAAGGTCAAAGCTGTCAAACTTCTCTCCCAAACCATCCATTTGCAGTAAGAAGAGAAAAAAATCAGTTTCACTTAAGAGGTTTTAGATGAAGCAGCAAAAAATATTACTTATTAAATCCTGATCCTTGAGTACAGGTCTTTTTAATATTTGATGTGAAAAAATTGGAAGTTTACATAAAGTACTTCAGTGGATACTAAAGTATGAAAAGTGCTTGTGAAGTTATTTTAGTTGCAGGCTGAACTAGCTACTTTTTTCATGAAATGACATTTTTTTTCCCCTTAAAGGAACAACAACAGATTGGCTGTTATTATTCATATTTAGGTATTTGAAAACATTTTCGTGAACTTTTATAAAGTCAGACCATCATTTCAGAAAAACAGCTATCATTCTTTTTGATTATGATGAAATTTCTATTTTCAAACAAAAGTTAAAATTTTGGAAAACTTGTATCTACCACTTCTAGGCATATAGTTTTCTAACACTTAAAAAATTTCAGATGAGATCAGTGATGACATTAATGAATGTGATTTTTTAAATATGAGTAATAACTTTTGTCAACATTTGTGAGTTCACCCTAACTCAGTGAAGCAAGATGAGTTTTCATGGACAGAGACTTATTCAAAATTAAAGTTAGATTCATAGATATTAATCTAATGAAATATGAACATTCATTGAAGTGATATCTGATCACTGATATTAGGAAAGTACTACTTATGGTATTGTATCAAAGAAGAAGTTTCACAATTATCTGAAAACACATTTAAAATGTTCTTCCTCTTTCTAAAGGTATGTTTGTATAAGGCTGTATTTTCTTCCTATGCTTTAACCAAAACAACACATTGCAACACTTTGAATATGGGAGATATGAGAATCTAGATGGCTTTTATTAAGCTAGATACTAAAGAGATTTGCTTGAAAATATTTTAAAATTCTTTTCTTCTTATTTTGGTTTTGGAAAATAAAGCAAATGTTTATTAAACTACCTTATATTGGGCTTATTATTATTTTTAAATGAACCAATAAATATCTAAAAATTCTCAGTTTTTATTTAAGACCATGTAATCTCAACTGATATAAGCCATAAGAAAAGTTATTTGCAATGTTAATAATTTGAAAGACTATTATAAAGAAAAACAGACTAAAATATTTAACACCTACTTTTACAGGGTTTACATCACTTAAAAAATAAGACATAATCAGATACAGAAAAGTATTTATCATGTAGATATACAATTTAGCACACCCTATTAAACATGCCTCTTCTATATAACCCCAGTGAGGCAGAGAACAATGTTGTAAGCACCATAAAAGATTTTCCCAGTCACATGCTTTCCCTCCCATCTTTATGTATCTATTCTTAAATAAATTAAAAATTTTATTTACACTTACAGATAGTTTACAATTAAATAAAGAACTAAGGACTTTATTTAATCCTTTGTCAACCCTGTGAGGTATTATTATCTCAATGTATTGTTGCGGAACAATGGCCAAAGAGCCCACCTGACCGGAGGAAGATCAAGGGGTCAGTCATTGTTTCAATACAGATCACTTGGCTATTGCATCCAGTTAGAGGGAATCTTGTAACTATTACATAGTTTCTCTCTAAAAGTGTAGATTCATGGCTTAAGGTTTAGGGACCACTGAGAGGATGTGATTCCATGCAGAGAGTCATACAAGACATTTGTGGTTAAAGCTACTGGAAGTTGAGGTGGTGAGCCTTATGTACTCTGGGCCACCCTGACTCTGAGACCATGGCTCTTAATGTAGAGAGGGGCTCTTCTTACACTCCCCTCCTGGTGCTGGGCTTGGGCTTCCAGTCCAGACCTCCACCTCCAATAGAGACTTTGGCAAACAGCCTCAGGGCAAAAGTGGCTTGTGTGCTCCGTTTGCCTCTGGTTTCTCCTTCCAGTGACTATCTTGCTTGCTTTTCTGTGCTTTTTAGAATTATATTAAAATGTGCTCCCAGGTATTTTTAGATGATTTCAGGTGGAGGTTTGGTCTGATTAATTAGCTGGCCTCATTACATATTAATATGGAATTCTACCTTATTTTACATTGGCCCTCAATAAGCATAATAAATGTTAATTAGTTAATAGTCTTGAGACCATTGATAATACTTTTCTGAGCTTTAAAAACAACACCTCAATTTTTCAGTTATTTATTCCTTGTCTATTGCTAAGAATTTTAAATAACGTGTTGTCCAAATATAGGAGACCCCTTTCCAAAGGCCTTCCCTGACTGTCACTGGCAGCTTGGAGACTGGCATTTATATCTATAGTTGTAGATCTTTGCACTCACCTCCAGTGAACACACCTTCAATTTTGTCCCCTTTCATTGGATCAAGTTAAGTCTCCGCGTAGTCCTCATTCATCTGGTGTTCAATGTCATAGTTAAACTCAGATATTCCTCTCCCTCAGAGTTTAATGTTATAGTTAAACTCAGACATTCCTCTCCCACTCCTCTGTGGCATTTATTACACGAGACCAGCAAGAATACTAATCTTTTCCCGGGCTTCAAATCCTTCATCCATTTAAATGCCCATTTATCCTTTCCCGAGGCATTTCCCTGCTCCTGATAAATTAATTCTCCAGTTGCCAGGGGATGGAAGGAATGGTTACATGAGGACTCAATTTTCACGATAGGTTTTCTGTTAACCTTTTTTTGGGGGGATGTGCAGATTATATTTACTGAGGTCCCTTTTACCTATACATTGATTTTCTCTCCCAGAAATCCCTGATATGTTGGTAAGGAAATGGTGTTTCTTTTTACTCCATCAGCAATATTTTAGTAAATATTTAATGATTCTATCATTGAGTCCTCTGAAATGGAAATATTTAATTCTTGTACTGAAGAATGGGTACCAATATACATCAACAAAGTAGTTTAGACTGAGGCATATTCCCTGGACATGGGGTTTCCCAGGGTGTAGCTCTGTGACAGTATCCAGTCATTAGCTATCAGAACTCCTTATTGTGGTTCATTTTTGTCTACATCTAAACACCAAAAGTCACTGGCTGGGGTATTCCTGGTGCCACAAGGGGTTAAGTCTCAGCACTATCAAGCTATGTGCAGTCACTGCAGCAGGAGTTTGATGCCCTGCCAGGGAAGTGACCCACATGGCGCAGCAGACCTCTCCTGTCTCACCTACTGCTCCCCTCAGCAGAGTATTTCAGTAGATCTACCTGTTCTACTCTCCACTCTGTCTCAGGTGATTGCTCTCACCCCTACACCTCTGGTCTACACCCCAGCTACTGTATACATAAATAAAATAAATCTTTAAAAAAAGGTAACTAGTTGGTATGTACAGCTACTATTTTTTCCCTTTTTTGGATGGAAGCCAGCTTGATCACCATTTTTTATTTGTTTCTACATCAGTGTAGCAGAAATAGGCGAAGAAGCATCATAGTTATCTGGTGACCTCTGGAACAAGAATGGCATCAAATCATTGTCTTAAGTTACACTAGTGCTGCTGACCTCCCCAAGGTCAGAGGCCCTGGATGAAGCAGTCACTGGAAACTGCCCTTCTCTGCACAGGGTCAGGGCAGCGGCAAGCTTCTCAGGTGCTCTGCTGTGACTGGTGATTGCAGCTCCCATGCCTTTCCACAGGCACACGTCTATGGTTGCAAGTGATTCAATGGCTTTTTAACAAAAATGTAGGTTTCCGTCCAAGTCTGGGCCTCAAGAATGCCAGCATCAATATCTGAAGGATAAGTCATTTATTTTTAAGCCCAAAGTGTTGGAACAAGCTGCTGAGCAAAACAGGTATTTCTGCTCATTCACCAATAGTTTCTTCAAACATCTTGAGGTAAAGATAAAGTGGTAAATGAAAAAAATATATAGGAAATAAGGGCTTGCTCTGAGAGGGCAGACTTGTGTGCAGGATATAGTAAAATATATACTTCTGCACATAATAGTAACTCATGAAGGTTAGAGGAATCATTCAAACATAATAAAAAGTGTATGTTCTCTCAACGAATATGGAGAAATTAGGGAAATAAAATAGAAAAAGTGCTTGTGGTGGCTAATTGCCTGTGTCACCTTGACTGAGGCTCAGGGTGCCTGAAATTTTGGTCAAACATCCCGGAGAAATCTGACTAATAAACTTCTGTTATTTAAGCCACCCAACCTGTAGCAGTCTGAGCAGATTTTGGTACTAAGAAGTGGGTGACCTGAAAATATGAAGCAACTCTGCAATGAGTGATGGGTAGATGCTGGTCCAAGGGTTTTGATGTACAATCTAGAAAAAGTTGAGATTGCTGTGAGGGAAATATTGGTAGAAATATCGACGTTAAAATGTGAGGACTCAGAAATAGAGTTGGAGAGGCTGCATCTATCTTCTTAGAAAATATATAACTAATCACAGCAGAATGTTGGTGGAAATATGGATGTTAAAAGCCACTCTGGTTACTTCTTAGATAGAAATGAGGAAAATGTCATTTGAAACTAGAGAATAGATAACTCTTGTTGTATAGTGGCTAAGAACTTGGCTAAACCAAATCCTTGTGTTTGGCGGGAGAGCCATCTCTGAGTGATGAAATTAGAGATTCAGCTGAGGAGATTTTTTTAACAACGTGTTGAAGGAGCTGCTTGGTTCCTCCTGCTCATAGAAAAATGCAAATGAAATATGAATTGAAGAAGGAATTATTAAGGAAAGAAGAACCAGAATTTAAAGATTTTGAAAATCCTAAATCTACCTACATTGAAAAAAAAGGGGGGGGTGTGGCATGGAGAAAGCATGCTCAAAAGGGGACACCAAGGATGTGACGGGGCATGCCATAATGAAGAGTTGACAGGATTATCTGAGCAGAAGTACTGCCAGTTTGAGTTCATTGAGAGGGAGAGGGGACAAAATGAAGGAAAGCTAATGGATTTTTTTGGATTCTATAGACCGGAACTGAAAGTTATTCGACTTACAACCTGTAGACCTCAAGAAAAAGAAAGACTGATCTAGAGACCTCCAGGACTTTCATACTCACCGCATTTTGCCACAACCCCAGGGAAAAAAGACTTTTTCCTCCTGGATTCCAGAGGGTAGGACCCTTGCAGAGAGCTGAGGGATTGGGGACCACCCTATAAAGCCACAGTGTAATATTGACATCCCGCTGGGCCTGGGAGTCAGACATTAAGTTAAAGAGGATTATTCTTGAGTTTTAAGGCCTACCAGAACTTGCCTTGGTAATTTTATATTTGCTTGGCACCTATCACCCCTTTCTTCCATCCTAGTCCTCCTTTTGAAAGGGAATATCTGCTTTATGCCTGTCCCACCGTGCTATTTTGGAAAAACATAACTTGTCTGATTTTACAGGTTCACAACTGGAGAGGAATTTTGCCTCAGGATGAATTGTACCTCCAGGTTCAAGCATATTTGATTTGGATGGTATTTAGATGAGGCTTGGACTTTGCAATTGATCTGGAATGTGAACTTTTGGGTTGGAACTATTGGGAAGGAATGGGTGTATTTATATCTGAAAAGACATGACTTTTAGGAGTGCAAAACTTAATGTTATGGACTGACTGTTTCACATATCCTCTGCCTCCTCCCCACATTGAGATAGGATCTGTGAGGAGGTGATCAAAGTTAAATGAAATCACAAGAGTGGTAACTGCACAAGAAGAGGTAGAGCCACTCGAGTGCCCCCCCCTTCTCTCTCTCTGCCATTTGAGGACACATTGACAAGGAGCCACCTGTAAGAGAAGACGAGCATCCTCCCCAGAAACTGAGTCACTTGCTACCTTGATCTTGGAATTCCCAGCCTCTGGATATGTAAGGAGAAACTTACGTTGTTTCAGCCAACAATCTGTGATATTTTATTATAGCAGCTGAACAGACTAAGGTAGAACCTATTTCTTTGCTTCAGAGAACCTTTAAATATTCTAGAAATAATAGGATGACAGAGCATATGATCACTGCCCCCTACAGGATCCTTGTATTCACTTTCCAACTTCAGTCATACCATTGGTGGTGATGACCTACTCATGGCATTGAACACTAAGATTGTGGTAGTGTAACTCTAGGCAATCATTCTTATTTCAGCATAATTGGCCAATGAAGCGTTAACTACCTCAAGAAGATTCACTTGAGGAACATAAACCACTTCGCCTTTCAGAGGTCTGAACAGTTTGTTCATAAGTCAAAGTTAAAGATTTTGCAGCTACATAGCAACACTGTCAAGACAAAGTGACCAGATAAATTACAGAGAAGCAAGCTAAGAGAAGCAGAGAAGCAAGCGGAACAGCTGAAGACTCCCTGTCCAAAATTCTGGTCAAAAGGTACCCATACCAAATAAATTTGGCAAGTTACTCAGGACAAATGTCCTCTGAAAATCTTTCAATTGTTGAGTTAGCACAGTGTCCTCTATCCAACTTTTAATTTTAGAGCTGAGAAAACATGAAGATAATTTGCCAGAATTTTTCAAGAAGTAGGGAAAGAATGACCAACGGGCTGGAAAATAAAGCAAGAGAATAGTTTGAGAAATGAGAACCAGTTTTTCAGAAAATTTGTGTGACTCTAAAATGTTTGTATTTATACTAAGACTTATTTTTAGCAAGCTGCTGGACAATCTGTTCCTTATTTTACCTGAATAAAGAAAATGGAATCGTTGAAGTTTAAGGAATTCAGATTTGATCAAAGAGGAAATGATCTTACTAGAAGTGGCAATATCTACACATAAGATAAAGGCAGGGCCACCTAAGTCTCAAAAACATTTTGTTTTTATTTTTGTTCTAGAACAGTGTGTTATGGTCTCAGCTTAGACTATCCATCTGTGAAGGTCTGGAGTGGCCAGTCACAGTGACCATTTGTCAAACATAGAAATAGCCCCTGTCAGTGCTCAGTAGAGAGATCACAACTATTTTCTCATCTATCCCCTGAATTGCATTCGTTGAGATTTTCAAGAAATGTTAGTTAATAGATATAAAGGCCTAACTTTTCTTTTCAATTGATGGATACATCAATTGAATTCACTTTAGTGCTAAATAATGCAAAGGGTGGTTAATAAGTCTCTGTGAGGATACCTCATACAGATCGATGGCTGAACTTTGGTCTGCAAGCATTTAGCCAAATTCTGCCCAGAGATAGAAGACTAAAATAAATGACCTCTGCCATTTACACCAGCCTCATGACTCCATACAATATGTTGGTTTAGAACACAAACAATTGATAATTTTCTTAACCTCAATAGTGAATGCATTTTCATTAGAAATAGTGTGATCTATAGAATTGGGTTTTGAGAAATGTCCCACTCTTGGCTCTTTTAATCCTAACCAAATAACAGAAACTATATGTTAAAAGGCAAGGAAAAGAAAGTAGAGAGTTTGAAGTGTATAATATCCAAGTCTATGTAATTCATTTTTTAAAAAAAGGTTTATAATTAATTTACTTGTCTGTTGTGGTGGTTTTGCAATGCGTCCAATTGTGAAGTCTGGTGTATGAATTCCCTTCATTGTAGGTTTGCAGCTGCTGAACCAAAGGATATGGTTAGGGCACTGAGAGAGCAAAAGGGAGGCAGCAGCCATGTACCTGGGAGTCATTCAGGTTCTGATTCACTTTGTCACCTTGACACAGCATCTGGGTCTGCATCTTATACACCTTCCCCTGCATCTTTCCTCATCTTTGTGACTCCTGGACCAGCTCTCAGTGGTGGGGTCCTGGCACTTATACCCAGACCACCAATACCAGAGGTGAGAAAAGAACTGATGGGTGTCAGTGCACCTTTGTGCATCTCAGATCCAGCTCTATATGATGAGTTCAGCTCTCCCACTTTCTAGCCACATTTGCTTCCTGACTCTGTACCCTTCAGACTTCAAGCAACAGCACCAAATGTGAAGATCTTGCAAAAACTGCTTAACCCATCCCCACAATTGTGAAGTACCTTAAAATGTACATGCACAGTTCATCAGTAGTTATAATTCTCCACTTGAGCCCTGCCTGGCAAGTAGAACAAAAGGTTTCCAAGAGGTTTAGTTACCAGGTGCACATTAATGCAATGAGGAAATGCCCCCACCAAGATTAGAAATGTGCAGTCGGTAGAGCCCCAGATCTTTCCATAATCAAATCGCTTCCTTAAACTTCACTGGAGCCAAACCGAAAGAGATGAGTTGATACAGAAAGCTATTTCACTATATTCAGGTCAGTTGGTACTAGCTTTTAAGCATTGATAAAGAAATGCTCCTATCTCATACATAAGGAAAACAGAAGTTCAAAAGCTTAAATAAACCTGGGCCCCTGGCTGTGTTAGAAGGCAGTAGAAGGTTGAGATTTTATGATACCCATATGGTTCCAGTTAGAGTGAATGGATGGAGGAAAGCTGTGATGACTATCAGACTGACTTCCTGACTTCAGATGGAAGGAAGTCATATACATGGAGCATGCTGGATACTTGCTGACTTTATTTTCAACTATAGGGAGGAATGACTTCACACAGAATGTTTAACAGAAAAGGAAGCATAGTAATATCACATTAAAGAAATATCACACATGCATACACACATAATCATAGCTAATTTTCTGCACACTTCATTTGAATTAACTCAGTCATCAGCAAACCTGTGACCAGTTGATACAATTATGGCTATTTTTCAGAGAAGAAAGCAAGATACAGTGGAATGAAGTGACTTGACAGTGTCGTACAGAGGTGCATGGTGCAGTTGAAGCTTAGTAACCAAAGTTACCAAGCTTGGTAACCAGCTCCAGGACTTCTGTATTTATGAGCTCTCTACGCTATCTGGCCAGCAAGGGTGTAATATACTGGGTGTGTCAGATATGAATGTGACATTCAGTTCTTAATAATCTGCTAAAAATTGCTTTTAACTCCAACTTTCTCCTCTTTCTTATATGTTCCAGAAAAATTTTACTCTTCCTATAATTTAGCATTTCTTTATTTTATCATAGAAAATAGAAACCTAAAGCAACTCAGATAATCAGGCTAAGGACACATTATCTCTCTACATTTCTAAAATTGCCCAATCCTTTCTTCCCCTTGCATCTTTATTAATGCCATCACGCTTCCTGAGGTGTCTCACCTGTTTTTTGCTATTGTAATCTCAGATATTCTATTGATTTCTTGAGGCTAGGAACATATTTTATTAATCGCTACACACCTCATGATTTTTGGAACAGTAAATTGCACATAAAAGATTCTAGCTAATTTTATTATTTTACTTTTAAAATTATTTTCTTTGGGTATAATTTACATAAAATAAATCAATTTTAGTGAACAGTTGGATGGGATTTGACAAATATATACATACATTCAATCCCCAGTGAAGGACATTTCCATCAAGTACTGGCTAACAAAAGGTGGAGGGGCTTCATGAAAAATTGGTGGTGAGGACAAATATGTCATGGCATTATTTAGAATTTTCAGTGTGTAACTGTCTCTATGCTTTAGCAGAATATATGTTCCTATCTTAGAACTTCATATGAATGAAACCACATAGAATATAGTCATTACTGTTTGGTTTCTTTTATTCAGTATTATCGTTTTGAGATTCCCACATACTCTTGTGTGCGTTTGTAGCCATTCCTTTTTCTTGCTGAGTAATATTCCATTGTATGAAAACATCACAAATTTTTAACCATTCTCTGGTTGATCAGTACTTTGGGTTATTTTCAAATTTGGCTACTGAAAATAAAACTTCTATGAATAAGTTATACAAGTCATTGTGTAGATATTTCTTGATAGTGCATATCTAACTTTATGAGAAAGTGTAAGTCTTTATAAGTGGTTTATAGTTTTATAGCCTCAGGAAAGTATCAGATTTCAATTGTTCTATATCATCTTGAATATTTGGTTTCATTCTTTTAAATTTTGGGGAATTCTAGGAAAAACAAAGTGGTATTTAATTATGGTTTTAGTTATCTGATGATTCATGTAGGTTAGATTTTTACCTGCTTACTGGCCTTCCATTTTTCTTTTTGTAGTGACATCTGTACAACTATTTTGTACATTTAGGAAGTTGGGTTGTATTTCTCTTATTATTGCATCTAAGTGTTATTATATACTTGGAATAAGATTCTTTGGCATTTGTATATATTGTAAATATTTTATCCTAGTGGATAATTTGGTTATACATTTTCTTAGTGCTATCTCTCAAAGAGCAAGAATTTTAAACTTGGTAAATTCAATTGTTTTAAATTTTTACTTCATATTTACTGCTTTTTATGATTCATCTAGGAAATATTTGTCTAAACAATGTTTATTTTTCTTTAAAGATTTATTTTATTTGTGCATACAAGAAGTGGATACAGGTCAGAGGTGCGGTGTGTGAGAGGATTCACCAGAGACAGAGTGGGGAACTGAACAGGCAGATTGACCAAAATACACTGCTGAGGGGAGCAGCAGGTGAGGTAGGAGAGGTCTCCTGTGCCATGTGGGTTACCTCCCTGGGCAGGGGCAGAGATCGAACTCATGGTGCAGTGGCTGTGGTTTGCTTTATAGTGCGTTGCTTAACCCACTGCGCCACTGGGGAGACCCCTAAACAATGTTGAAAAGATTTTTCACTAAGGTTTTTGTCTTGGAGTTTTATAACGTTAATATTTATGTTCAAGTCTGTGACATATTCAGCAATGTTTTTTGTGTATATTATGGGTCAGAGTAGAGGTTAATTTTTGTTTTCTAAACTTCAGCAATATTTGTTGAAAATCTCATCTTTAACTCCTTTGAGTTACCTTGGCATCTTTGTTAAAAATCAGTTGACATGTGTGGATCTGCTTGAAGAATTCCTTTGAACCACATTCTACTTTTATGCCAATTCTATGTCAACTTGACTCATGTAGTTTTTTTTTTTAAAGATTTATTTATGCATACAAGCACTGGGGTACAGGCCAGAGGTGCAGGGGGTGAGAGGATTCACCACAGAGCGGGGAGCAGAACAGGCAGATCGACTGAAAAACACTGCTGAGGGGAGCAGCAGGCACAGCAGGAGAGGTCTGCTGAACCATGTGGGTTCCCTCCCTGGCCGGCAGCAGGGATTGAACTGGTGCTGCAGTGGCTGCGATTTGCTTCATAGTGCGTTGCTTAACCCACTGTGCCACCAGGGAGGCCCCATGTAGATTTTTAATGTCTTAAAATCTATCACTGTGCACTTTCTAATCTAGGGTTTTCAATTCAAAATTATTTTGTATACCTGATTTCCTTTACAATTCCATGTAAATTTCAAATTAGCTTGCCAATTTATACCAAAACAAATCATTAGGATTCAGATTGTGTTGCATAGATAATACAGTTTGGGGAGAAATGGCATCTGAACAACATTAAGTCTTCTTTCATTAGTGTATCTGACTTTCATCTAGGTCTTTGATTTCTATAATCAATGTTTAGATTTTGTAGCACAGATCTTGCACATAATTTTCATCTTTTTAATCTATGCATTTTATGGTTTTTTGGTGCTATTATTCATAGAACTTTTAATTTTAATTTCCAATTTTTATTGATAGTATCTAGAAATGGATTTCCCTTGTGCATATTGATCTTATAACCTGTGACCTTGCTGAATTCACTAACGAGCTGTAAGAATTTTTTGAAGATTCTGTGAAAATTTTTATTGATTGATTCATCGGTGAATAGAGGCATTTTATTTCTTCTTCCTTTATTTATTTCTTCTCCTTTATTTCTATAATTTTAATTTCTATTTTTTTAATTTCTATTAGTTTACTGGCAAAATCCCTAGAATGATACTGTCATGTTTTCATTGATGCCCCCCTTTTTTTTTTCAAATTGAGGAAATTCCCTTCTTAGGAATTAATGTCCAGTTTTGACAAATACATTCTCTGCTTCTATTGAAACAATTTTATCTACCATTCTGCTAACTCCTTATTTTCCATTTGGGATGCTGAGCATTCATGTATTTGATTGCTTTATATTGTTTCATAACTTACATAGGCTGAGCTCCTTTTCCTTTCCTCCAGTTGTTTTTTAAATCACTCTCTTTTAATTTTAATAGTTTTATTGCAATAGCTCTAAGAAAGGGTTTCTCAGTCTCAGCAATTCTGATATTTTGGGTCTGATACTGACTTGCTCTTTGGGCTCTCTTGTGCATATTAGCAGCACCCATGGCCTCTGTCCACTAGAGGCTAACAGCGACTGCCCCCAAACTGTGACAGCAAAAATGTCTTTAGATATTGTCAAATGTCTGAAGATGGACAAGACTTCTAGGAGAGAGGCCACAAGAACTGTCCCAGTTGAGAACCACTACTTGAAGATAACTGATCTATTTGCTAAATTTCATGTCTATTTTGCAATTATAGTCATATAGTAAATGATTTCAGTTCAGCTATAAATTTTTCAACTCTAGATGTTCCATTTGGTGCTTGTTAGATTTTCATATCATTTTTACATTTTCCTTTAAGTCCTTGAACACCTTTATTATAGCTGTTTGAAACTTTTTGTATTGATTCCATCTCTATTATCTCTATATAGGCACATGTACCTATCAGTTTATTTTTCTTGTTGTCCGGAGTCTTATCTTTCATGCTTTTCCATATGTCTAGTGACTTTTGAGTAGATACTGGATATTGTGATGTCATATTGCAGAGAGGTTTTGTTTGCTTCCTTTAATAGTAATAAATTTTGTTTGATGCAAAGAGGTTTTGTTTGCTTTCTTTAATAGTAATAAATTTTTTTGACATGTACTTAAGTTACTTGCATACAAGTTTTATGTCTTTAAGAGTTATTTTTGAACCTTAGGGTAAACTTTATTCTAAACTGAGTTTAATCCCTACTACTAAGACTTACACTGCTTAGATTTCTCCTGAATATGAGGACTTTGGGTGGATGGGCCTTAAGTATCTCACAGTGTTCTGCAAGTTCTGGAAATGTTTCTGCTCATAGTTCTCTGAGATCTTTTCCTTTTTTCCAGAAGTTGGTTTTTGCCTAGCCTTGTGGATTTGCACAAAATGCCTATGTTCTTCAGGCAAAACTCAAGGTGATCCCACTCATATTTGGAGACATTTTCTCAGTAACTCTTTATCCTCCAGGACTTTGCCCCACCCATTCCAGTCTCCTCATCTTCCCTGAACTCTGAATTCTGTATCTTCATGTCAGCAGACTGCTGTTCTCTGTCCCTATGTTGTGGTCTGGAAAGAAGGAAGCTGGGGTAATTGTAGGACTCACCCCATTTGCTTCTGTTGTTTCAGGAACCACAGCCCTTTACTGCCTGTTGTCTAATATCTGCGAACAATTGTTTCATGTATCCTGCCTCATCATCTAGTGGTTTATAGCCAGAAGGCAATTCTGATGCAAGTTGATCTTTTGTAACTGGAAGTGAAGTCCAGTAATTTTGTTATAAATTAATTAAAAAGATAATCCAATAGTCAAAAAATAAGACTGGGTGTGGATGAATTAGTATAAAAAACTTTGTATTTTTAAATTTAAAAAAGCACTTTTTAATGCATGTGACTGAGTTTTTATTTTTTAGGTTCTCAGCAGGACTGTGATAATGTTCGTGCTTTTGCAATCCTTTCCTGGATATATATCATCAAAGTGTTGTGATACATAACTTTGCAAGGAACATCTGTGGATTATTGCTGATATTTCAACCATATCAGTGAATTCCATTTCATGCTCAGATCAACTATGCATATATCCATAATGAAAATTTGCTGGTCTATATTTTTCTCTCAATCCAAGCTCTCAGGGGACTGATAAAAAAAATGAAATAAATACTATCGGGATTTTTACAAGCCTTAAGGCTAAAAATATAATATTTTTAAAGAAAACAGGAAGTGTTTTATAGAGGTCAGAGGGTCAGAAGAGATAAAGTTGCCCTCAGAACTTCATATATCCTAGCACACAAACATCTTGGATGAATTTTTGGATATCAGGAGAAGGTCCCTAGCATTGTGAGCAAACTTACTTGTTACAAGAAGACTCTGAAAGCAAGTTATGTGTCTGTAAAAATCTGAAATGATTGTGAATCTCACTCCTACTTTGCATGGGTCTTTTTTTTTTAAAGATTTATTTATTTATGCATACAAGAGCTGGGGTACAGACCAGAGTCGCAGGAGGTGAGAGGATAATTCACCAGAGACAGAGTGGAGAGCAGAACAGGCAGAGTGACTGAAACACACTGCAGAGGACAGCAGTGGGCGAGGCAGGAGAGGTCTGTTGTGCCATGTGGGTTCCGAACTCGTGCTGCAGTGGTTGTGGTTTGCTTCATAGTGCGTTGCTTAACCCGCTGCGCCACCAGTGAGGCATGGGTTTTTCTTATAGGAAAATCCTTTTCTATCATCTTTGAGCATTCAGTAGGTGCTCAATGTTTGATAAAGAAATCATTGTGTTTAGATATAAGACCTGTAACCATAAAATTACTAGAAGAAAAAGTAGGCAAAATCCTACATGACATACACATCAATGACATCTTTGGAGGTACAACACCTAAAGCACAGATAGTGAA
>JAGFMF010011861.1:633542-676927 GCA_019455555.1 Galemys pyrenaicus
GCACTGGTGAGATGGTGATGGGGAATACATGGGGATTACAATTAATGGCAAGTATATGTAAATTTTAAAATATTTTAATAAAAAATAAATTAAAAAAAAATCATTGTGAAAGTGAACACAGAATTTTGAAGACTTCACACAGCCAGTCCTAGTCCTTCTCAGGTTGTACTTTCTCCTTCAGAATAGAAATATAGAAAATGTTTATGGGAGATTCATTTCCTAGGAAAATACTTGAATCAATTGTGAACTTGATTCTTTATTTGGTGTATGAACATTTTTTTCAAAGTCAAGTGTATGTTCTACTATATGGACTACGAATAACAAACATAATGTGTCCTGTTCAGCCCCTAGCACATTCATTCCTACCTACCTTTGTACATCAAGCATGTATATGCAAACAGCGTAGATGTGTAGTCAGAACCACTAGCTCTTCTGTCATTACTCAGAGTTGGGGTGGGGAGAACAGTCAGTTACAAAGCACTTCAGAACTCATGGAAGATATCAATAAAATGAGACATTCCACACATAAAATGTAATTATACAGCTCCCAGTAGTGTTGTCTTGAGACAATAACCCATTTAATATTTTGAAATGACTTGCCCAGGCAACATTCTTTAGAACATCCTGTGGTTTTCTTGACCTTACTCTCTAAGGTCTTCCACCTTTAAGAAAAAAAATCCATATTTTTTGGATTTCCTAGGGGAAATAGCAAAGACATCTCATGGATTAGCTCAGGATTTCGGATAGCTAGTGTCAAAAACTTAATGAGATACAGTGGATGAAACTTGTTTTCTACTGGGTACTTCTCTGTAGCCCTCCTTTTCTTTTTTCTTTCTTTTTTTTTTTTAAGATTTATTTATTTATGCATATAAGCACTGGGGTACAGGCCAGAGGTGCGGGGAGGTGAGAGAATCCACCAGACAGAGCAGGGAGCAGAACAGACAGATGGACTGAAACACACTGCTGAGGGGAGCAGCGGGCCAGGCAGGAGAGGTCTGCCTGTGCCATGTGGGTCACCTCCCCGGCCAGCAGCAGGGATCGAATTTGTGCTGCAGTGACTGTGGTTTGCTTCGCAGTGTGCTGCTTAACCCACTGTGCCACCAGGGAGGGTCTCACCCTCCTTTTCTTTATACAATATCACAGTCAAAACTTGGAAATGATCTAACTAGAGTAGGCTATTTCTTAACCTGTATTTTCTTTCTTGGGATTGTACAAATGTACTAGTACATCACTGTCATTGTATTGCTATTGTCGTTACTTTTAATGTCACTACTAATAATGGCCAACTTTACACATATATTCCAGTTACCTCACATGTGCTCATGACTCATTTGAGAAATAGGAATTTAGAAAATTAGAAATGTGTGGTAACAAAGTTTTAGCCAGAAGGTCTGTGTGAAACCTCTAGAATTAGTAGCTCTTTAATCCTAGAAGGCAGTTCTTTAAATTATTTAATCATAGTATCTTCATTTATATAATGGGAAGAATATTACCTGTTTTATCTACTTCATAAATTAGTAAAAAGATCAAACAAAATTATTTTTTAAAGGACCAGCTCTTTTTTGTTTGTTTTGTTTTAGTGTAAAAGAACTGGGGTGTAGGCTATGGGTGCAGGGGTGGGAGGGATGAGAGGATTCACCAGAGACAGAGTGGAGAGCAAAACTGGCACATTTACTGAAATACACTGTTAAGGGGAGCAGCAGTGAGACAGGAGAGGTCTCCTGAACCACGTGGGTTGCTCCCTGGCTGGGGATTGAACTCAAGTCATAGCAGTATCAGCACTGAAGCTTAACCCTTAGGCCACCAGCAAGGTCCCCAAGTAAAATTCTATAGTGTGCCTATAAATAAATGTGTGTATGTTCCCTGTTCCCATTAGTTAAGCAGTAGTTTCACATTCTTCTAGGAATTTTATACAATCAATTTTTACATATGCAATGTCTTGTTAGTAAAATGTACAAAGTGTTTTAAGACAATGAATAGAAATATAATACTAACAAGGAATAAAAACTAATGATGACTGAAAACCATTTACTGTCTATATACTCTATATAAATGTTATCTGACTTAATCTCCAAACCTGGTCGGTTGTGGAAATTCTTCATCAGCGATGACTTAGCCCCAGTCTCACAGCCAGGAGCTCAGCAGGATTCACTCTAGGTCTGCAAAGGGCAAAGTTCATGTTCTGAACACTCCTGTGTGCTGCTCTAGCTTCCAGGCTGAGAGTTGAGGTAGTCAATAGGAAAACAAGGAAGAGAAGTGATGGGCTGTACTTAAAAATAAATTAACATCTCAGTAATAAAAACTTTCAATAGATAAGGTGGAAAGGATTTCTTGCCTAAATTATTGAAAAGCTGATGTATAGTCTTACAAATCTCGGATGTATATATCTGATGGGCTGTAATGGGAACTTTTCAGAGTCTAAGCCACTCAATTAATAGCATTCACTATATTAAGGCAGACTGGGGGTGGGATGGGGAAGATTTGATAGGTAAAAATGCCCTCACCATTCCCTAAGATATACTCCAAGCAATAAGGCAGGCAGATCTTGAACACTCATCCTTAACCCTGGGGCAAAGGATCACAGATATGAGAGGAAGGTCAAAAGAATTGTTGTCCCCAGGGCACAAGAGTACTGGAACTATTCAAACAAACAAGTCAGCTATTAAAAATTTTGTCTTTGCAATAGCAAGAGTTGAAACTGGTAAACAGATTTAACTTTAGAAGCAACTATAGGATAGTAATGTAGTATCAATGGCTGGGCTCAGTATGTAAGAACATTTAGGTTCATGGGCAAGAAAAAAGGTAGTGAATTTTCAGTTGCTTTCCTTAAGAAATTAAGTGTGAAGTCTGCAATTGCACATGCACCCATTTCTTGGCATGCGTTTTGGAATAATACTTGTAAAAATCTGACTTCGTGTCAGATTTCAAATTAATTTTTCCATGTAAATTTGATTTTATATGGAGGGAAAATTTCCTTTTTCTCAGTTGGACAAGTTGAAAAATACTTTAGTTTAATATGAGTTCCAAGGAGAATGGTAAAATCCTCAAGAGGAAGGATTTGGCATGAACACCCTCTTAGAACTAATGTTGGTTTTCTCACCCAATGTAAACAAGACTTAAGCATTCTGATTTCATTTACTTTCTAAAATCTCATTAGAAAATAGCACAAGGTCTTGTGTTGTAAGAACCTATAGACTATAACTTGAATTTTCAATTATAATAGTCTGATTCTGATATATATTCATTGAATGTATATATTCCAAAAATTAACATGTTGTAATTATGACATTTATTTGTCTCTTTCTCTTTTGAAAGATAAGTGTATGTATGTATGTATAATTATATATGTGTATATACACACACATGCACAAATTTTAAAATATTTATTTCTATATCCCAATACATGTATACCAATATAATAATAATATAGTAATATCTGGCAATGCATGTTCCACCATTTGTGGCTCACTGAGGTACCAGATTAGTACATATTTCTGCCTTAGCACAAGTGTTTAAGTAGGTAACATCATCTATTTTTTGAAAGTCACAGTCCTACTTTTAGAGTTGTTATATACAAAGTGACTTCACAAATCAGAGGAATGGATGCTAACTTGTGGATATGATTTCACTGGTACCCCAATGCTCTTTGCTACTCAAAACAATTCCCTAACTCAGGATTTTCAGAAACTGAAATTAAGCTAATGGGTAAAATATTGCAATGCTCTAGCTAAAGCTGCTTAAAAACAAAGTTGTCTTGGAGAAGGAATAGCTCATTATTTATTATGAATTTGCTATGGATTATTTATTTGTCAGAGACTCTGTTGTATTGGATGATTTGTAGATGCAAAATATACTGTCAAGTATACACAGAAAGGGATTTTGCATTAGAGAACACACACTCATGCCACTGGCTCAGTGAAGCTTGTCAGAATTCTGGCCCCAAGAAAAAAGGCAGAAAATGCTCACCAAACCATGTAGCTATGGGATGACTTGAAATTACCAAGATCATCCATTTTAGTTCTCTCCGGGTGGAATAAAGCAGGGATCACTGACTCAAGTATTTAGTGAGTGAATTCTGCATGGGATGTACACGAGCCAAACAAAATTAATAAGCAGTTACAAACCTAAGAGTATTTTAGGTAAGAAGTATCATTTCTTTAGGTTTTAAAAAAATAGTTGAAATTACACATGCTAGTGTGGAATTTCTCATGTTTAAAAATTTTGCCTTCATATTTATATTAATTACATTGGTCATCAAAATGACATTGTCCTTTGACTTCAATGTATTATATCTTTGAATATTATGTCTTATGTATTATTATGTAGATAAGCAGTGAGAAAGGTTAGGAAAGATGGTGTGGAGGGCCTTTTCATATTATTTATTCATTCATCACCTGTAGTGAGAGTATTCTAAGCCCTAGTTCAATGCCTTGAATACATGGACTTAGCGAGACAAAGATAGTGCCTTCATAAAGTTTATACTTTTGACAGTGAGGTTGTTAAAATTTTTTCAGAGTTATTCATTCTATCTCTGTTGTAATGTTTTTGTCCAAGTACTTATTTCCACTGTCTGGTAAGCACAAAATACAAATGCAATTAAAACTCTGAATGATGACTTCTGTGATTTTAATCATTTTGTATATGAGTTAAATGACCTTATATTTTCATTTAAAACTTTCATTATCATCATATAATATAGAACTAAAAGGCAAAGTGCATGCAAAGAATTAAATTTTTCTTTACGTACCACCATATTAAAAAGAAATAAAAACACCATGATCAAAAGAAAGGAAGTAGCTTAATATTTTAGAATCTTCAATGACCCTTTTTTTCCTCATACTTTCATATTATAGAGCCCTACATTTTCATTTTGCACTGGGACTTACAGATTATTTAGCCAATCGTGTTAACTTAGGTTAGAATCTCTTCCACTAACGTATAAGGCACAAGATCTCATTATGCTTTGGTTTGGCATTCCAGAACATAAAGAAACAGTGAAGACTTTTTTAAATAGTTTTAATTTTTTCTTACCCATCAATAGCCCAAAGTTTTTCTCTTTACATAAAATTACCATAATGGTAATTTCATAGTACATGATAATGCATCTAAACTTGCCCATCTCTGATCTGTTAGGCTTTTCTTTCACTAGTGCTCTGTTCATGAAGCAAAATGAAGTAGTGCAACATGGCAAGGAGCACATATAATGATTTATGTTAATTTCTGCTTTCTTGGTTTGATTGTTGAAACATGGTTTTCTGTTATTGAAATAGAAGAGCAGTTCTTTATCTCAGCTGGAAATATATGTTGACTATATAGGGTGTCTTTTCTAAAGAGAAGGGATTTGCAAATGACAGACTGTAATTATTTTGGGGAGAATCATTCTGAAAATATTATATTTATTTTTTTGATTTTTTCATTTTCAAAGCTCTTAACATATAAACTTGAAAAGATTTTTACAGGTATTTATATCTCTTAGGAGGCTGCATACGAATCTGGAAACAATTCAGTACCTTAAACAGTTTAAAACATCAGCCTTGTGTATTAAGTTTGCTGCCATAATAAAAATCCCATAAATTGAGTGGCTTAAGTGACAGAAACCTGTCGTCTCACAGCTCCAGAGGCTAGAAGTCCAGGGGGACACAATTCAACCTATGGTAGCCCGACATCCTTGTAAATACTAAACCTGGCCAGGACTGGAAACCAAAATCTCTTGTATCAATTCTCCGTCTGTCTCTTGCCAATACTTAACTTTCCAGTGGTAGCTGACTCATGGAGGACACAAGGGCTGACATCAGTGTGTGTCCCCGATGGAGACCAGAAGAAGGGTGCAACCCTTCTCTTTCAAGACATCAGTCACCTGAGTCTACTCATATGCCCCCTTCACCATTCCACCTCAGTAGTTCTACACGTGTGTGCTAGGCACCATTCACAAACAAAACGAGTAGCACAGAAATGAACCGTGTGCTTGAACCATCTGCTTGATCAACAGTCACAGTTACATTTTGTTCCTACAGCATATAACAAGGGCTGAGTCTTGTTAAGGTTTGAGTAGTGCAATTATTAGTCTCTTAAGGGTCCATCCTTGAGTGAGAGTGAGAGAGAGGGTACAACTGAAAGAAGTCAGAAAGACTTGAAAATGTTGGAGAGGGTTGTCCGCAGGGTACAGTAAGATTTCTGGTTATCAAAGCACCAACCTTACCACAAGCCTTGGTTTGGATATCTGAGGGAACATGGGACAGTGCCTGAAACAGGATTTCTGGTTGAATAAATAAATACAATTAATGACTTAGGGGGTCATGTTTCTTACATACTTTCTCCAACTTTTTGCCTATGGATATATTTTTTTCCAGAGGCTCAAAGAGGAAGGGATATATCTGTGTTAATTCCTGGTACACTGTCACTCCTGGTCACTTTCACTCATCACTTAAAGGATTTTAATGAAGAAGGAGGTTGATTCTTGGAGTGCATAGCCAAGTTCATTAGATTTGGATTGTCTAACATTTCCGTACTCTTAGAAATTCTTTTGAGATAGGGCTGATGCTTATACAGATTATGCAGTTGGATGTGAGGTCCACGACCTGCTTTTCATCCCATCATGGTGGCCTCAGCTTTTGGCTGATTTTGTGTTGAAGGGTCATTTCTTCGCTAACCCTCACTTTTGAATTCTATTCCACACTAAAAAAGAAGTCATCATTTTATTGTTTAATTGAGTTTGACTTTGTAAATAACAAAAATTTAAAGCCTATGTTAATCTTAACTAAACCTACATTGAAGAATTGTCCCCAATTTTCATTCATTCATTATGTAATAATGTCTGTATATTTACTTCAGTCTATCCAATTTAAACACAAATATATTTATTCATCCTATAGAAAGAAAAATGAAGATAAGACAACGATAGAGTTTCTGGGATTGGACATGAAGGCAGAAATATTTTTCAGCAAGTTGGAAATATGGGTCAGAAGTTCAGGAAAAATATTGAGAGTTTTCTCAAGACAATTATTGGAGTGATGATATTAACTGAAATAATCAGAAATGAAGTGGGCAGAGAAAAATTGAGAAAAGTGTCAAAAGATAAATTATTATGTAGACATTAAAGAAGCAAAATTCTCCTTCCAAATAATTATTGACTTGAGATTTTGATGTCTCTTCCTGGAAGACAAGCAAATTTGACTCAGTTGAAGTAACATCTTGGTCATATCTTTTGTAAGTTTGTAAATCCACAAGAAACTTTCACTACTTTTATTATTAGCATTCTCCTACCCTTCATTATTTATGCCTTGAGCACTGAGCTAAAATAATAGCTAAAATTTAGGGAGCATTTTCTCTGTACTGAGCATTATACTGTAAAATACTTAACATGTATTCTCTGTTTGAGATACAGGGAAACTAGGGAGTGGTGAGGTTAAGTAATTTGTCTAATACTGATTAGCTGAAAAATGACAGAGGAAGGGTTCAGTTCCTGAGTATCTGGTGTGGGAACTGGTATTCTATCAAAGGGTAAGCCTGAGTCTGATTCATTTGTCTAATCTCCTGTCTCAGACATTCAGAAACAAAAAGACATGTTTTAAAAGATTAGCATATCATTTAATAACTACTATTCAATGCCCTCAATTTAACTTGGAAGGGTTTAAGTGAACAGTTTTGAATACAAGGAAAGAGTAACAGAGGAAGAATGGATTCTTGGGTAAACTAGCATTCAGGTCTTGAAAAAGGACAAGTTAAATTACCTATTAAATTATTAGTTTAGGCTTTAAAAATATGCTTATATAATCTTTTCCTTTCCATGGAATGATGGGAAGGTACATTCTATAGCAAGTACCTCAGATATTTATCTCAGTGAAGTTCCCAACTCTACCTTTGTCCCTATCATCCATAGTATAATCCTACGGCTGTTTTTTTCATAAAATGATGACTGTCAATATGTGAAGTTTCAGTTTTCCTCACATGCACTTAGCATTTAAATGAGGGTTACCTATCCTTCTGATTTTCCTACTTTTTTTTCCAAGGAAGAAATGTATCCGAGCTTCCCTTAAAATTGCATATAAATCTATGATGATAAAAGTAATCATAAAGTGTCAGTTCACTGGAGGTTCAAAAGGAGATTTTGAACTGGTTTGGTTGAAGATGCCATACTCATGTTTGTCTATTCAGCACAGGATCTGGCATACAGTAAATATTCCTTGAGCAAATAAATGAAACAAATTGGAGTAAAATCGATGCTCACTTCCTAGCTCAAAGTATTGCTTAAAAAGGACAGATGGGGATGTGTAGCCAGAAATTCTAAGCATTCCAAAGAATGCTAGAGAACTAGGCCTCAGGAAGAGAGAGAGAAAAAAGCATTGGGTATTAGTGTTTCCACCTTTAAGTTCCATCTCTGGTAGGTTTAGGGAATTATGGTGTTGCTTCCCATGGTGATGCAAACTAGCTTCTGTTCTTGTTATGATTTACTTTTGGGGGATATCCTTAGAAAGTCTCAGATGCCATCTTCCTTATGGTAAAAGGAAAGGTAAAAAGATACTTAATGTAGCTTAATCATTTCAAGCATCTCATAAGAGCGCTTCAATTTTCAAACTTGCATAAATATTTAGTACTTTGACCTATATTTCAACACTTAACATATTTTGCACACTTTGGGAAAATACTGAGAAATGATGTTTTATTGAATGAGCTCAAGAAAAAGCGTGTTTCTGAGAGACAAACAAATCAGAACTATTATTGTATAATGAAAATAGCCAGTAGAAATGTAATTTGATTTTCTCATCATCTAGGGTGTAGATAAATACATGACACAAACAGATGGCTCCATTGATCTAAGAGAAGGGATCTGCTAGTTTTGTGGGATGAAGCACGTGGATTTTCTTGTGAGCATAAAGAAGGAAAATTTGGTCCATGGCTGATAGAGAATTAAACAGACAAGAAGAACTAGCACAGAAGGACCAGGTGACTGAATGGAGACACTATCAAAGAGAATATTTAATGAGAAATGTGAGTGGACTAGGACTAGGATTAAAAAAGAACACTTTGAGTTAAAAATTTTGAAGTGGAAGTGTTCAAAAAGTTGATTGACAAATATGACAATGTATTATCTGATGACATGGAATTTCAGTCAGCTCTAAGATTTATGTGAACTCTCTTCAAAGTTCCTGTCTGTACTATAGTTGAATGGCTAACACTGCCCTTTGAGACACAACACTCTCTGACTCTAGTCAATTACAAGTCATCCTAAGCAGAATAATTAAAATGAATAAGGAAGAGAGACTGTCCCAGACTCAATCATTCTCTCAAAAAACCTGTAGGAAATGGCTAGGAGTGCAGGGTTCTGAACTGATTCCTCTCGGGTAAGCTCTTGTCCATTCTGACTAATTCCCCCAGGACTATGCTAATTTTAGAAGATGGCAACTGGTCTATGCTCCAGGAATCTGGGCATCTTTAGTCTTCCTACTTCTTAGATGTTGAAGTTCATCTATTTAGAAACCACCTATCTACTTTCCCCATTTCTATTTTGACCTGAACACTTCTCTCTGAGCTTTGTGTTTCTGCTCCCTTCCCTCCAGTAGATGACCTTGTCACTGTGGCCCTCTGCCCTAACTTTATGATCCATCAAACATTTTGGATTGCTAGACATCAGACCCTGGTTTCTTTGAGTCTCTTCCATTAGTTGTTTTTCAAGACTATTTACCTTCTCTCAGGGATCAAGTTCTGAAAATATTTGCTCTTTGTATCCTCAGTTGGGAAGATCTAAGTAATGAGCCCGTGTTTCAAGCATATTATCTCATCTTGTTTATTACTTACTTCACACTACCCTGAAGGGAAATATCTAAAATTATGGCAACAGTGGTACCATTTAGACAAGTAGGATAAATGTTTTAGGCGGAAAGATATTTTCTTATGTCCTCAAATCATAATAGCTGGAAGTTTATGGGTTAGGAAGTAAGCCATATAGGCATCTCCCCTGGCTGTTTCCAAGCAAGACTACACCTGCCTGGACAAAGACAGTCTGGCGGTTAATATTCCTTATACAACACAGTAGCTCAGAATGTTTAATAGGGAAGTTCATGACCAGGGAGGAAGGGAAGCAGCTTCTCATGAAAATTGCTGCTTAATCTCATTGACCTTTCTTAGGAAATATGGATCAAACATGTCTAGTAGTGAGAAATTTTCTGTTACCATTTTAACAGATACGCTCTCCTCACTAAGATTACTGTATGTTTCAAAGTGAGAAGCAAGGGGACTGTGCTGTCAGAGAAACTGACTTTTCAACAAAGCCTGAGACCCCCAGCAGGCACCCAGAAATCCATTTAGCAGTTTTTATCCTTGTCTTAAGAGACAGCTGGCTTAGTGAAGTGAGAAGCAGTTTGTTCCTTAAGCAAAGAGCTTCAGGGCATGGAGGTTTGGGAATCTGTGAGGTTATTTTACATATTCAGAATTACTTGCTTTTATTTTCACAGGAATTAACTTTTTATTCTGTCATGGTGTATTTAAAAAATTGTCCTTTTTGAAGCCTTGTTTTCCAAGGTGTTGTTCTTTTTAAATACATTTAAAAACCGTTTTTATGCCAACCACGTAAAGTGCTCTGTTCTTCAATTTTTCTTACATTTCAGACATATGGTCACTTGGGCAAACTCCACACCCTTGTTTCTTCATGTAGACACATCTGTTGGAGACCAGTTTTCCGGGAGACTTCATTCACCCTGTAGCTCGTGCACAAGACAAGTAAACTGTATGAAGACGGCCCTCTCACCTGCAAGTGAATGAGTCCAGAAATGAGGATGCTCCAGACCTTTTCTTGTACATGAAACTCTATGCCTCATTCACAACATGCAGCCTCCAACTTGGCATGAGTAGTCATATTAATTAATTAGGTAATATGATGTATTAATTCATTAAATAGATGTATTGCTTCTCTGGATCAGTTTTAATCAAAATGTATCTGGCAAAATGCTGGCTCCTACAGATATGCTAAATGAAGTGTCCTCCACAAAGTTAACTTGGGAGACACAGTTGGACACTTCATTGCTGGAAAATTAATTGCTAGGCGAGGTGTTCCTGCTTGCTGCAATGAACACCAATTATTCTCAACTCTGTCTAGGTTCCATGTATTATTTACTGTGATACTTAAAGGTGCTTTTCCTCCAGTTTCATGGCATTTATTTATGGCAATCAAGTTTAGAGCCATACAGGATGCTTTAGGAATTACTGAAATTCTCTCTAGGAAGTCTATCCCCTCACCCTCTATCCCCTTCAAACTCTACCTGCTTTGGTTTCTCTAGCCTTTCAACTCAATAGTCTCAATTTGGGGAGATTCCTGGGCCCCATAGGTATTTCATCATCTTCCCTCTACTTTTAAAAATATTTAAATTGCCATTTACCCAGAACAAGCAATTAGGTACAAATCCTCATGATCTGATAACCAGCATATTAAGAAATAACACACAACATATATGAAATTTAGAAAATTAAATAGTTTTAAAATGACTATATTTTAATGTAAGGGTATTAAAATAGTAATTGCTAAGAAATTAACACTTCTAGGCTTTTCCTTGGAAATACCTTGCTATAAACTTACAGTGAAGACAAACAGGTGGTCAGAATATATACATACCTACAAAACAAATTCAGAGATGAGTTACTAAGAAAGAAGGAATGTATTTTGTAATTAACATGGTCTCATTTGTTGCTTGAAGCAATTGCCAGTAAATAGTTGGGTGTTCTTCCTATTCTGTTAACTTTAAAATTAAACTGAGTTATAGCAGCTTCTCTCATAAAATTAATAGTTGACAGAAGCAAATTAAAAGTCTAAAATTAGTCTTCCTTAACTGGTAGGGTTTACCTCACCTACACGAACTAACCCACTTCCCTACCCTTAGAACCAAAAGATGTGGATAGTGGCCTATTTTAACACTTTTTAGTTCAGACAGTATCTACTATGACCTAGAAATTCTCCCAACAAAAAATGAGGCATTTGTTAGGCTTAACCTTACTTCTTCTCTCTCAAAAAATAAATTATGTATAGAGTGGTAGCTAATATATGGAAATCACTGCTTTATATATTTTATCCATGGATTTTTTTTTTAAGATCTTTCAACCACAAAGGTAAATGTGGTTCCTGTTACTCCATCCTACATGGAAGAGAAGTCAATTTTTATTTGGTCTAATCCTTAGTCCAATTTACATATTCATCTTTCTAATCATAGCTATGACTAGATCTTGGCATAAGAAGTTAAGATCAGTAACTTTTAAGTGAGGTGTGATCTCATCTCCCTGAATACTGCCCTTAGGTTCAAGATACATTCAACTCTGTTATTATTAGGTGTTTCTAGCATATGGCTCTTGCACCACATTGTCCAGTATGCTAGACTTTTCTTACATGTTCCCACTGTATGCTTGCAGTGTGGCTAGAACAAATTGAGATGACCTGAAAGTTAAAATGTACACTGAATTGCAAAAATTTACAGCAGTGCAAAATCTCTATTTATTTTGAGCTAAATATGCTTTATATATAATATACTTTGTCTTTACTTTAAAAGTGTTTTAAATGGGTATACTAGAAAATTACAAATCACATGTGTAGAGTACATTATGTTTCTATTGGAAAGTGCTTACAAAAACACTTGCAAGTTAATTTAGACTCCTGTTCTTAATACTAGAACAGTTACCATGTCATCAGCAGTGAAAGAATAGAAAATGTGTGACAATGAAATGGAGAAAAACCCAAGTAAAATGACTTGACTTGAAAACCTACTTCTCTAAAGTATGCATACAGTGAACTTTGCAAATCTTGCCATTTTTTATTAGTTTCTTTGCCATTCTTGGAAAATGATTTCTTTTTTCAGTCCTGAATATTCCTCTGCCTGTTAAAATTTAAACATTCTTTTAGGATAACGGTTCTCAAAATGTGGACATTGCTCTGGCAGCTTCAGAATTACCTAGGAATGTGTTATAAATGCAAATTCCAATGCATTACTGATTTCACAAACTCAGCGGGAAGAGCCAAGCAATCAGTGTTTTATAACACTCCTTATTTTTCTTACATGCTCTTGCTTGAGAACTTCTGCTCCAGAACTCATATTTATTACAGTCAGCACATAATCTGCAAGCTCACCAACTTGCTCCTCTTCTTGAATTCCTTATTTCTATTAACTTATTTATTATTCCTTATTTCTATTAACCTTTCTCCTTGACACCAAGGGGGAAAAACATGAGTGTCATTGTGGATTCATCCTACTCTTTCAATCCCCAGATATAATAAATCATCAGTTTCTTACCAACACTGACTTGCAGATGCTTTAGCTTGGACTGAAAATGCCCTCAATCAGTGTTTGCAAAATACTTTTAATCTGTTTTAACTCTCATGCCTACTATTTCCTGGTCAAACTGAACTACTTTTTCTATAGAGTTCTATTTTGATCAAGTTCTTCCCAATGATAGAAAATGTTCTTCATTTTCAAGAACTAAACCCTCTTTCAAGACTTCCCTCTTTTCAAGTTAAAAAAATTATCTTTTTAAACTCTTAATTTGATTTTTTTATCATTTAGAAAAATATTAGTATACTTGTTTTACCCTTTTAATAAATTATCAGTTTCTTGAGGAAAGGGTTCCAGTCTGGTTGATCTTGCTGTTGCCCAAGAAATTGAAAACGGGAAACCAATACTTTGCACATAAATGCTTGCCCCATGACCTTTGCACTTACTATTCTTTCTGCCCCCAAAATTCTTCTTCCAACACTCTCATGGCCCTTTTTTAAATCTCTTCTTAGTTATCACCTCTCAAGGAAATTTCCTCCCTTTCCTCCATCACTTGCTGTTTAATCATACAACATATTCCTAGTATTTTTTTTTTTCCTTTCTCTCTCCCTTTTCTCTTGATTAAACTTAGTTCTTTTCCTGCCTTTCTGGATCCCATCCTTAATGTATTCTTATGATAAATCAATCAACTTTTCATTGACCACTAGGATCTTGGTGTCATTTGATGTGAATTGGGCTGTGCGGTATTTCTGAGAAAGTAGGTGACAATCAACATTCATTATAGTTTTCTAAATTAGGTATCCTGAGAATGTGAACCAAAACAGTTGTTCTACTGGTTTCTGCAGGTTCTATATTCTGTGTTGCTGACTGGTGATTGATTCTCTTTTTTTCTTGAGCCATCATGTCATCACATGAAAAGAAGCTTAGTTTTTCCCTTGAATACATGGAATATACCTTTATTTGGATCACTGAAGACTCAATAGAATGGGATTTGATCATAAATTATTTGATTTGTTTGAGGGCAAAAATCAGGAGCATGTTTCTGATGTGGAGGTTTGTGTCTATGGAAGTTATTCTCAGACTAAGCACAAATATTATAATTGCCTGACAATGACACAACATAGCCTTATGTATCAGGCTAGGATGGAAAAGTAGGAAAGAAGGATAGGTAGAGGATACAGTGAGATGCCGAAGCATGTGTGTTAAAAAGGGGAAGCCTAAGTTGGCTATGGGCAATATTGACCAGGTTGACTTAATGTGGGCCCAGTATTGCCAATGCTTCTGACTTTTCAAAATAAAGTGCCAATCTTGATTTCAGGTGACTTTTCTAATGTTTAAAGATTGAACATGGATTAACTTGAAAATGACAGCATACTTAAGTGTGGAAACCAATGTTTTACAGTCAAAGACTATAAGCTTACAACCTGTGGTTTGTATATTCCACAAGTTTTGAGTTTCTAAAATGAAATTATGAAGCAGGATATTACCAATTTCTCTGCTTGTTCATGAAGAAATATGTTTCTCAGAATGCTGCTATGAGAGAATGTTCTCCAAAGATACTTCATTTCCTTTTTAAATCAAAAAGGCAACAAAACTTACATCTGTTGTCTACTACGTGTAAGACAGTAGAGGAGACAAGTCTAAGATATCATCTTTTCCTTTTCTCACAAGTTAACTAAATAGTTAGGAGAAATACTTTCCTCCCCATAAAGTACTTTTCCTCAAAATATGACAAATGTAAAGGCTAAGAAAAGATTTCTATAAAATATGAAAATTTTTGGAAGTTCAAAGGGAAGTGTGAGAAGTAAATATGAGGCTGTGTTGGCCAAAGTAGACCCCTTTAAAAGAATGTATGCACTAAGTATAGATAAATCAATGAGGAGACTTCCAAGGGGCAAGCCTACAAAGACAGGATTATATATGACATCATGGGTGAAAAAATGAGCCCACTGGGATTTGAGCATTTATATTGAAGGATAAGAGGGTAAAAATTTGCATTTCAATATGGCACAGACAGAAGATATTTTGAAAACTTTAGCTAGCAGGCCACATTATTGGGGTGGTCCAATCTGGCGATGAAGAGGAAGATCATCAGGCTATTTAGATTACTTCTATCTAATACTTTAATCTAAATTAATTCTTTTAATTTTGATACTGAGTGTATACTCACCAAATAGTCCTGATTCTCAGCTGACACTGTTGAGAATTCTCAGCTTTCTATTGCTATGAACTTAGAGATTGGACATAAAGCTAATATCCATGTTACAGATAATGATACTTTTGATCAAACTGTTTTGACTCATTAACTTTGTGCTTTGCTCCAAATATGTATGCATATATATAGGTGTATATACAGATATTAGATAAACGTGTGTATATATGTATATATATTTTGGAGCAAAGAGTACATACTTCCTATTATATATAATATATTTTTAATATTAGTGATACATGTGTCTGTGTGCAAATAGACAGTTAATATATATGTGTTTCTGTGTATATATTTATATGGCTTCTTTTTAAGATTTATTTTTATTTATGCATACAAGAGCTGGGGTACAGGCCAGAGTCATGGGAGGTGAGAACAGGCAGTTCTACTGAAATACACTGCTAAGGGGAGCAGTGGTCAAGGCAGGAGAGGTCTGCTGTGCCATGTGGGTCCCCTTCCTGACTGGGGATCCAACTCCAGCTGCTGTGCCGCTGATGCTTCACAGTGCGGCGCTTAACCCTATGCACCACCAGGGAGGCCCTGTATTTGTATGTTTAATGCTAAATTTTGATAAGAGGTTATTTTTGATTTAAAGCCCTTTAAACTAATTTTATTGCCCTCTAGAAAACAATCTATTTTATACCTCTTTCCCATTTTTATCTTATTAAAATTATTTGCAGTGGGAGCAATCAATTTTACCCTGAATTTGATTTGATCATTTTTGAAATCTAGAATTTAATGAACTATAAATTCTTCCTTCTATAATTTTCTCTTTTATGGTTATTATCTCTATTGAGTTTGATTATTTGAGTTCAAAGTGCATTGCTATATATTTTAAGATATTTCATTTTTTATAAATATTTTGATAATATCAAAATTTAAGGGTCAGTCTAGCTAGACTGTACTTTTATTTTCACTAATTATGTTTTCGGAATCAGAAATGCTCATTATGAATTACACAAGAGACTATTACCTTGTGTTTATTTCTTAGTAAGGTTATGATATGATGGTGAATGTTTCTTCAAATGCTTTGTGATTAAATTATTTTAGGATTTAAAAATTCTATTAGCAATCAATTTATTCCATAAGCTACTTACCACAGGTATATCATGTACCCACAATCCTTGACCTTGGTGAAATAAAGAGCAAAAACAGGGTCAAAGTAGTAGAATTGAAGGAACTGAATAGACTTAAAGTGGCTGGGCATAAAGCAGTCCAAAACCATTCTGGTTTTATCATCAAACTTTTTGGTTTTATGCAATTGTCCTATGAGCTTGGGTTCATTTATACAGGGAGTTTTAATAGAAACAGATCCTGTGTCAGACACACCACTTGAAAGTGAGCATGGCTCCACAGAGCCTCACATTGTTACCCACAAAGTTCTCCATTACTGAGGAAAACAATCCAAAGATTATTACTGTAATGCATGATGAGTTTTATAAACAAAAATCTGGATGCAGTGGGAGTGCAAAATCTAACCAAATATGGATAATAAACAGCAGTTAGTCAAATGTGAAGGAAGAACAATGTGGTAAAAGGTAACAGCATTCTAGAAAGTTCTGTCACTAAAGGAGGAGAGTGAGAGGGGAATGCATTGAGATCAGGTAGGAGAGAGGGGGAGATCAGACCTTAGAGTTTTGCAAGATATTTTAGAGTTTGAAATTAATCTAAAACACACTCGGACTCCATTGAAATCTTTAAGAAGAAGAGTGATAGGATGGACTCTTAGAGCAGTAAAGAGTGGATTAAAGGGTACAAGCCTAAATGCAGAGAAGTCAATTAAGTTCGACTGCTGTTATGAAGGTGAGATGAGGTTCACTTGGTTATCATAGCTGTAGTGAGACTGGAACAGGCTTGATCAATTTGAAAAATATTGGGAAGTTAAATGGATATTGTAATTGATTAGATTCAGTGGATATGAACTGGTGAAAGAGAAGAAGAGGCAACATTCAGGTATTTACTTTGCACAAAGAAAATGTGAATGGAATGATTTGCTCATGTGGACATTTCTAGAAATATCTGGCTAGGAGAATAACGTAATCTAGACAGAAATAGAGAATGGTTGGTTTCCAGTGATCTTGACATATTCAAGTATACATGTTCAGTAGAGAGTAGGAAATAACATTGTGGGACTCTTGAAGGTGTACTGGACTGGAGATGTTGAGAGTAATCAGTATTTGACTGATAATTAAAGCCATGGGCATGGATAAGGAGACCTGGACACAATAATGAGAGTAGATTACATGATGAGAGATGGCAGAAATCTGAGGACTACTAGTGCCTGAAAGGCAGGTAGAAGGTTACACCACAAAATGTTAAAAGAAACTTAGGAAGAAAACCAGGAAGGAATGATGTCAAGAAAACGAAAGAGTGATGAAAGTGTCAAATACTGCTGAAATAGTGAACGTGGAAATTTCAAAATATTTATTAGATTTAATGACATGGTGGTAATGGATTTTGAAGGGGCAACAAAACAGACTGAGGAGTGAATGAGGAGTGAAGAGGAAAAAGCAGTAAATTGAACAAGTTTGCTTGAAAAGAAATAGTAAAAAAAATAGTCAAAGCTGAAGGGAGAGATGAGACAGAGGAAAAGATATATGTTGAAAAGAGACATGAAGATAAATATTTAAGTGATGATATAAAATATCTGTAGAGATTAGATGAAGTTTCAGAAGAGAGTAGAGTAATTGAAGAGTGATTGAAGAGTTGGGCATATAGATGCCTGCAAATCAGTAGTACTGGGGACTAGCACATATTGGTGAGATGATCCTTATATTTCAAACCAACCTACCCATGAATCCATATCAGTTTCCTTGTGGCCCCAGAAATTCAACTTGACATTTTTTTCCAAGCCTCTAGGCTCAGAAATTTCTAATTACATCTTTCTACTATTTTTGGAGCTACTGTATTCTGATTGAAGCTTCCTCTTGCCCTTGTATTCACCATTCCACAGCTTAAATTCTACCTCTTTTCTCCTCTACGAGTCACAAACATGTTACTTCTCTATGTTTTTTAATGAAAAGGAATTAGATGCTGGAGTTGGATGGTTGTGAACTTCATACTGACCCCTTCACTCATTTTTGTAGTTTCGTTTTGGACTAAACATAACCTCTCTCAGCTTTGTTTTCTTATCCATGAAAAGACAAACATATGATTAGGAGTGAGCCTGGACTCTAAATCACAGTGTTGTAAACCAACTTTACCTCAAGAAAATATAGTACAATGAACAAAATAGAGGGGTTTTTCTTTGAAAAAAATCAATCCAAGAACATTGTAGATGCTTAAGTGTATTCTTCTTCTTCCTTCCCTTATAAGCTATTATTCCTCTCCTTTGGCATCACCTGTGTTAGTTACATCAGCATCTCTTAACTTTCTCACTCAGTGTAATCTCATGCTTACTTCATCCTAGTGATGCTCCTTTCCTCACAGCATTAGCTGTTGTAGACCATGAATTGTCAACCTTTAAATCATGTATTTGGGGGCAGGGCTTGGAAGAGTGGGAAGTGTTAGAGGGGTGTTGTTTCCGATCTTCAGCCTATAATGTTAAAATGTAGCAAAGAATCATGAAATAATTTGTCAGAAATTTTCTGACAAAAATAGAAACAGAAACTCTCCACCCTGATTTCAATACTAGACCGTATTAATGATCATATTAGGTGATATCGTTCAATTAATTTTTATATTTTATAAAACAAACCCGTGAGTCTTCAACATACTGGGTGATATTGGGGTGGGTAATAATGGATTTTTATAAATAAAGCTCCTAAAATACTAACTGTGAACACAAGATAAATTTGTTTCTATGCAAATATGCTAATTTCTGAGATAGAGCTGAAAACTTGGGAGCAGCTAAAGACCTGTTAGCATAAACATATATATCAGAGACAACCATTTATTTTTCATGTGATCTAGATCAAATCTCATTTTCAATGATTTCTGTTTTGTTACAGAAAGCTTGCATGTGATGGTGAGATGTTAAGATGTTAAAAGCTTTATACAAGTCCTGTCTTCCTTTTTTCCCTCTTTTTCTTTATTTTTATATATTTGACATCAACTGAGGTCTCCGTGGATTTCCCACCACCATTTCACCTATGCACCATAACCTCAGTCCCTTGTGCTCTTTCTGCCCTCATCCCATCCCCTCCCCCTCCACACACACAATGTTTCTGATTTGTCCTTGTCTTTTGCTTTTGTTGTGTTTTTTTAATTGTTATTATTCTTTTCCTTGGTCCCTTATTTGGTTCTTAAAAATTAACTTGACAGGCAAAAGAATTAACTATTCTTCCTGGTTTAAAAATCTCTGGTTCTTTTATAGATGCACTAGATTATACATCAATTCTCATCTCATCCATAATTCTTCTTTTTGGCCACTTAACTCTGTTTCCATATAGTTTTAAAAGGCAGTCTTCAACAGCAGTAGTATTTCTTTTTTTTTTTTTTTAAGATTTATTTATTTATGCATATAAGCACTGGGGTACAGGCCAGAGGTGCGGGGAGGTGAGAGAATCCACCAGACAGAGCAGGGGGCAGAACAGGCAGATGGACTGAAACACACTGCTGAGGGGAGCAGTGGGCCAAGCAGGAGAGGTCTGCCTGTGCGATGTGGGTCACCTCCCCAGCTGGCAGCAGGGATTGAACTCGTGCTGCAGTTTGCTTCATAATATGTTGCTTAACCCACTGCGCCACCAGGGAGGCCCCAACAGCAGTAGTATTTCAACTCCTAAACTACAGGGATGATACTTGGTTATTTATTGTATACTCTTGAATTTGAAGCAAAATGCAAAACAAGACTATTCCTTGGGCCACTTGTCAGAATCCCTAGAAATGTGTGGAGTGCAGGTGCTTTTATTTAGGGGAGTGACTGCTTTGACTCATGATAAATATAATACTGAGGATGAGAGGGAGAGGCTGCATCCTGGTAGTTCAGAAAACGATAAAAAGGAGCTGTACTACATGACATTACAGAGTCTTTCAAGCTGTTTTTGTTTCAAATAAGCTAGCATGCAGAACACAACTTAAAAAAAATATGTAGGTGTTTGGAAGCACTTCCTTTTGGGGCTGAGGGTAGTTGGCTTCACTCCCTCTAGAACTGTGAACTTTCACTAACTTGGAGACTAGTTTCCTCTCACTACATCTCATTTCCAAACTTCATGAAAAACAAGGTGTCAGACACCAATGTGATTTCATTTTGGCTAACAGCTCAAAAACTGCATTACTGATTGCTTGCTAAAAGTCTCTGTCCCAAGCAGAGCAATTGAACACTATACAACTGTTCATTTCAGAAGAGAAATGTCAACTGATAGCTTTAAAAGTAAATGGAAAGTCCTTAATTTGCCCAAGTGCAATGTCTGTGACCCTCACTCATCCTGTTCCCTGTGAGATAATTTTAAGATTTCAAGGTCTGGTTTCCATTTCAGTTCTCATTTGTATCTGCAAATACATATTCTCTCCTCTTCCTCGATTTTCTCCACACTTATTTACTTGAGTAGCTCTCAATTCTTTTTGGATTAAAATTATGGAAAAGTACATTCTTGAAATAAACTGTGATAGAGCAAATGGGCTTATATGTAATTAGGGTTTTTGTATCAATATTTTAAAATAACAATGCAGCTCCAATTTGTGGTTTGTGCCTGCCTGGGGACAACAGTCAGATGCTTTTGTCTGTTGCTGGCTGGAAGACACATTACCCACAAAGGCATAGAGTTTCCAAAATATATGATAACAGATACTAAGGGCAACTTCACTTGCTCCTTGGACACTAATAACAGAGCTGCTTGTAGTCACAAGACCTTTGGTGCTTGACAGAGCAGCAGATTTCTCTTCAGATCTCTACAGAACCAGACGCCTAAGCAGTAGAGCATTTCTTCGACCAGGCTCCATGGTTGAGGTCAAGAGTTGTCTTGATTGCATTCGTTGGCATCAGGGACTTTGGGCCAGGCTATCCAGTTGCAGTCTGTTCACACTGTTCCCTGCGGACCCAGAAGAAGCTACTCAAGGTTGGAAGTGCCCAAACCAAAGTTTTCAGTATCCCAAGCTCCATGTATGGACAAAAGCTGAGGAGATCCTAGGACATACTAGTGCTTATTGGTTGGGAAACTGTCTTAAGGTCCAGAGTCAATAGATAGTTATTACTTCGTCATGATGCCATTGGTTGATAGGTGTCTGTGGGTTATGCCAATTAATTTTTGATTGTCTAAAATTTTTGTTTTCTGTGTTTTGATGCTATGATTTTGAGTACATAAATATGCCTGATTGTTTTAGTTTTATTACTGAATATAACGATTTGTGCAAACAATCCATTTCTTATCATAATTGTAATTTTATTTTTTTTTTGGATAGAAATAACATAACTCTGGTCTCTCAACATTTGCCTAATATTCTTTTTTTATTGATAATTAAATTTTTATTGAAATTTATAAATTATATAAATTATAAAATTTATAAATTTAGCATATTATTTTTATATTTAATAATTCTTCATCATTTTTATTATTAAGCATAGCCTTGGTGATTTTCTGTTCACCCTGTGTGTTTGCCTTTTTTAAAAGGAATTTTCCCCATTTACTTTTATTTTAATTTAGTTAAATCAACTTGATTTTTCTTCTGTTATTTTGTTTTATGCTTCTCCTTTTTTGATATTTATAAGATTTTCCTGTTTCATGAATTTGTTGAATTCTGTTTTATTCCAGTTTGTCATCTTTTCTTTGGAACATCTATAATTTTATGGCCTACTTTGCCTGGGCCTCTCCATAGCAATTACTAATCATTTTAGTCCTCAATATTTTAAACTCTTTTATATTTTTATTTGTCTTTCTGAAAAACATATAACCTGATATTCCACAAGACTAATTTACTTTGTATTTGTCAATGCTATACATTAATGCCTCCAATTCAGATGAGTTCTGCATTAGAAGATTTTTAAATTTCTTTTAAAGGGAGATTACTTTTTTAATCTTCATCTTGACAATTATTTCTCTTCCATGGTTGCCATGTCAGCTTGCTTATTTTAATAACATTAAGAAACTGTCATCTATAAAGTTTTCTTATTTTTCAAAAACAAACCTTTTCTCTGCATCCTTACAACTCTGTTTACATTCTCTTAAAATTTAGTATCATCTAAGGATTTGTTTGCATATTCTTGGTTGCAAAGAGATCTAATCAAACCAAATATTTGCTCTCAGCCATAAAAGTGGTTTGTTTAGTCCTGTATAGTGCCCATGTGGATGGTTGACAGTTTACTCATTTTATCTAACCTCAAAGGCAGACCTTAAGTTACAATATTTGAAAAGAGAATAGAAAGTAATTTATCAGATTGGGTTTACCAATAGAACTGTGTGAAGTTGAAGGAATGAATTAGGCACTTACAAGAAGTCATCCACCCTTAATGTCACTTAAGATTCCCTCCTTGCTATTATGTATTAATTGCTTTATCTACTTGTAACACCAGTGCAACCAGTTCCAAGAACATAGAACAGCATGCGTCTTTGACAAGCAGCTCTGTGTTTATTTGAACTTGATGACATCATTTCCTGTGGAATTCAAGGAGTAAAGTTAGAAAAAAAATTCTAACACATTCAAAATGAGTACACATTTCTTTACTTTGGGATTAGCAATGTGAAGGCAGCTGCAATAGCAACAGAAATTTAAATCCTAACAAACCACAAAGTTAAATAACAGGTTTCTATTCTTCAAAAGTTAGGAGAAAATGATGAACAAGTTAAGACTTGTCATGTGCTTCAGTAATTGGAACGTGTGAGGTGAGTTTCAGGTAAGCATCCCAGTGAAACCAGCTTAAATTTTCAGCTTCCATCAACATACTTAGTTAAAAAAAGAAAATCAGAGGAATTGACAATATTTATCGCAACATAATTTGCTTTGGTTGGCCTTTAGGCTGGCAAAAGTCAGACACCTGGAAAAATAGGCTGCTTTTCAAAAGGTCTTACAATTTCCTTGGAAAAAGACTTCTTTGCCCCAGTTTAATTTGTTTTCTATCTGTTATGTAAGGCAAAAACTTGCACACTGAAAACCCTATATGGAGTAGGTGTTTCTGGGGAGGATGAGCTGAGCAGAGCTTGGATGATGTGGTTTAGAAAAAGAATAGGAGGTGAATTTCAGAAAGCAAGATGACTGTCTGAAACCACTTCACAGAGAAGGAAGTGGCTTAGTGACAAACATTTCAGGTGTGGGAAGTGAGTTGAAATGCTTTTGATTCCTTAATGTGAAGATGAGAACAAAAAGGATGTTTGCTTCTCATTCAGCTGTTCAGATGCTTCCACCCCATTCTCCTTCCTGCCTCACTCTCATGCTTTGAGAATACAGAACGTTGGAGAATAAATCTTGTTCCAGCATTTGACATCATGCCATTTGCTCAGCAATTATCAGAATCAGAAAAATATCTCATCAGCAATTGAGATATCATAAATTTTTGAACTCGAACTAGATGCTTGAACTTGGTAGCAAATCTTAATTTAGATAAAAAGGCACACAAAAGTCAGGTGTAACTCAAATACTCACAATGCAGCTGGTCTCTGAGGCTTTGCAGACTAAAAGAAGGAAGGAGATCTTTGGGGGTCATTTTGAGTTTCAGTGTTTCTAGGTAAATGTAGGTTATGAAGAATATGTGAAGTGATAGCTCATTAAACCTCTTGTGTGAATTTCGGGAAAAAGTGATGCTTGATGTTTGATCAGTCTGTTATCTCTTTTCCTCCACAGCTCGATTTCACACCCATTGATGAGTCAGAAGCAAAATCTCAGAAAAAAGAAAGTGGTAACCCAGAAGTTTTATTTAATGCTATGTAGTACTCTTATTAAAGAAGCCACAGAGGATTTTCTGAATCAAAGGGAGACTAAAATGTCATTGGCTAAAAATGAAAACCAGTGGTTTCTCCAGATTGCAGAAAGCAGACTCTCAGCATTTTCTCACTGTTGCTAAGTTATGTACGATGCTACATCATCATCAGACTCTTTCTTTGGTGAATATAGAGATCAATTAAAAAGAACTTAAGATGATCTCCTAAAATGTATCCTTCAGATAAGGATGACCTTGCTCCTAGATAAGGTACATGGAATGGCAATGGATATCCTCACTGGTTAGTTCAGAATCTACTCTTCAGAAAATTCTGATGGGTCCCTTTTTCGATGCTCCATTATCTGCTAGTGGTAATTTTCATTTCCTTTATAACATGTATATTCCACAAATTTAAGTACTAATGCCATAGTAGTTTTGTTAAACTTTAGAGCACAGACTCTTACAGACTCTTGTGCAGTATTGACATCTTGGGCTGGTTAATTCTTTGTTGTGGGCTATGCTGTGCACATCGGGTTGTGTAGCAGCAACCCTGGCCCCTACTCCCTAGATGTCAGGAACATCTTTTCCTGTCCTGTTTAGTCATGACAATGAAAATATCTCTAGACATTGCTCTAAAGGTTCTCTGCCATTTAACTATAAAAGAACTCTTTGGCTTAGTCGCTCATTTTCAAATTTCTATATTGCCTTTTAAGATGACCAGCTTCTGCTGCTGACTTTCCATGGCCCCTTAATGAAAGAATCAGTTTTTTAAAAAAAAAAATCAGCACTCATTGTTCCAAGGCTTTGACTTCTTAATGGCAGACAGAATCTGTTGTACATAAGGTATTTGAGGCAGTGACCCAAGAAAGAGTTAAGTCACCTATGCCATATATTAATCATATATTAATAAAATCTACATCTTTTTTATTTATGACAGAAACCCTTCTCTAACTCTAAAGATCATTTAACCTTGTATTTTCATTTGTGTCAACTCCCATTATATTCCTCAACCTGCTATCAGCCCCCTCAAAGCCTCCTAGATGAGCAACGGCACTTACTTCAGGCTTTCTTGTCTACCTGCCATTTAACCTTATCCATCAGTTTCTACAGTTCCCTGTTCTACTCTACTCATTGCTATCACATTATTGACAGATAGTATTTCGGATGTTAACTGAAAATCCTGAAATTCCATCTCCTCCTACTTTACATTATTCATTGTTTGAAGAAATATCTGGACCCTTTCTGAGGAAGAAAGCATTCTCCTTTCTTTCCTTCTAAATTCCCTTTTCCACATCCCTAAAATGTCACCAAACATATTACATTGGCTACTGACATGTCTCATTCCCTCTAGGATATGAGCCATTCATTGGAGACTTGATCGTCTGTTACTTCCACATCTCTGCGTACCTAGCATGGAGGTGAACTAGAAGGAAGTTTTATTTAATAAATGTCTTAAGTGGGTAGAGTTTCAGTTGAAGAATTCAGGGAGATGGTGCTGTTAGGCCAGAGGCCACCACAGAGATTGGCCTGTTCAATCATAGACATCGTTACAATTGCTTCTCTTCTGACCTCACTGTTAAACTCATTTTCCTTAGTTTTCTAACATCACATGCTTAAGGGAAAAACTTCTGAACTTTTGAGTTTGATTATGGATATTATAGAGATATTAACATGGGAAGGGCAACTTAGAAGAAATGAATGATTAGGCAGAGGTATATCACTATCGATTTTTAAATAAGGAGTAGAGATGTAATGAAATATTAAACACTTACAAGGAGGTATATGAAATCAATTAAGCTTTACGAAAGAAAGGGGATATTTGTCTGTGGACAAATCACCTTTAGATAATATATTAGATATATTTAGCTATACTTTAGATAATATATTTCATGGCCTAAGGTCATGAAATAGTGGAAGTTTCTATGTTAATATTGGAGTTTCTATGTTAATATTTCTATGGAATTTCTATGTTAATATTGAAGGCAAGAGTTAAGCATTTTCACTTTTTCTCAAATTTGACCTTTTACAAAAATTCCTCCTCAAGAGTGTCAGTTGTAAGAAGAGCTTAAGAACAAGGGATTGCTGAATAAAAAACAAAATTCACACCTACCTGAAAAGAAATTCAACCCCTAAAATAAAATTTGTATTTGAAAAATGAAACACTCTAGACTCACCTAGTTCTAGAGCTAGAAAGAATTCACTCTCCTCATCTGTGACATGAGATGTTAGAACACTGATATGTATTTTTTCTTAAAAGACTTTAAAATTTTGAGTCAGTGGAGAAAGATTTGATTTTCAAAACAAAAGTGAGATCAAGGCCAAGAAACACCTTTTCATGCAGTTCACCAGGACACATCTGTGTGTGCAGTGATAGATGTGCAAATTCAAGCTAGGTGTCTGTGAAACAATAATGATGTGGAAGTGGCAAGAGTGATGCTGGCTGGCACAGAGAAATTTGGGGGGAATGACCACTCAGTAGAAACATACAAACATGGAAGGAGGTGCTCTTTAGCAACCTCGATGAAGAAGGTCCTGAGCTGCAGAGCCCCTACACCGTGTTCTCTCTGGACACCAGCCTCCTGAGGTCAGGATGGGGTGTTCGTGGTATGTCTTTTTATCTAGTGGAGGTGAAGCTGGACTGATACCTCATGTTACAAAGGCCTCTTCTGGCCTTTGAAGTAGGATTTCTAAACAGCTCTGGCATAGACTGTGTTCATGGAACAGTATCAGTCTAACAAGAGTACAAAGACTTGTTTTTGGTCTCCTTGGTGAGGGGAAGTATCCTGCTGTGGAAAAGCCACTGAAAGCAGCTTGGGTCCAGCTGTTAGGGCAGAGGTTCTCAAGGGCTAATAGGTATCAGTGCCCTGATGCAGGGGTTCACAATGCAGATGCCAAGCTCCATTCCCAGAAATTCTGATTTTAAAAGGCGAGTTCTGGGTCCAGAACTTTGGATTTCTAACCAGCAGTCCAAGGATTAAGAGGCAGGTGGTCCTCACTGAGAAATGAAGTTCTAGAAGTTCAGTTGATTTCTTCTTCTCTTCCTTGGCTCAGGTCCTTTGAATTAGGCCCATTAAATTTTTTTTCATCTGTTCCTATTTTGATGAAGCCAGTTTTAGAATCATAATTTACTTCTAGAATGCTCTTACTGTTTTTCAAAATAGTAACGTTTGGCAAAGTGGAAATGAATTTGAGAGGGGAACATAAAAAGCTTTTGAAAATAAAACCAGATCATGGGATGGCCTATTAAGCAGCAAGAATAGATTCCACATTGAATCTATGGAGAATTTTGCAAATGGTCTCAGTGAGGAAATGACTAATGGAGATTTGGGGAGCCAAGGGGAAAGAAGAGAGCATGGCACTCCTGTCAGCTGTTGGACCAAGAATGTTTGTTCTGCTAGAAGACCTTGTGACATGGGGAGAACCAGGTGACTGAGAAATGAGTGTTCTCATCACAGAAGTTAATTCACTTATGTGGAAACCATTCCAGCTGAATTCTAGTTTCCAAAACTGTGAAGAACATCCAGGGAAAAAGTTGCCTAGATTTATATAGGAAGTCTAAAAACCTTGGCTTCAGTATGAGCATTTGGATCTTAGAACAGCTGATGAATAGATTTTGTGATCCTTATTAGTAGAAGAATTCAGGGCGGTTAATTATCTACCATGGGATGTGGTGGGAAACGGGCTCAGCACACACACAAAATCAGGTGAATAATATGCAGAGAACAACATACAGGTACAGAGGTGTTTGCACTTTTGTCAGAATGATTGCAGCAAAAACAGGAAAAATTAAAAAAGGGGGGGAAACACATTTAAGTTGACCCCTGGCCAATGATGTCAGGAAGTATAATTACTAACGGTGAAGGCAGTGGAAAATGCTCCTGTATCAGTTCTGTACAGTTAAAGTCAAACTTTAAAGTCAAACCGTAAGGAGTGAGGACTAACAATACAAAGTGAAGAAAAACACAGAGGCAGGCATCTAAGGCTGCTTTCTCACTGCCCTCCAGCTTACTTTGGTATCTGGTTCCTGGCCTGCTGTGTCTCTAGACTGCCCTCTGGCAGTCTCTGATGGTACTGCTGCCTCATGTGGCCAAAACCTGCAGAATTCCCTTTGACAAAAAGACCGCTTTGCATCCCATCACCTTGTTGTCCTGCTCCATTCTGTTAATTCTGAAAGCAGTGATTTTTAAAATCACAGTCCAACAAGAGGATTCTTTCTTCACATTCCACTTCATGCAGAATCCCAGTAGATAAAATAGACAAGACAGAATTAGAGCTGCTTAGTTAGAAGGGTTAGAACCTGCAGCTGTCACCATTTGGCACCTGGAAACAACCCCAGGGAGAATGGTCTGCAGTGAGTGGATGGATTCAGTATCCCATGACTCCCGCTAGTTATTGTAAGGCTATATTGATATTTAAGCAGTCATTTTGAAAATAATACACATTTGCAGAACTCTTCAGGCTGAAATTCACAGAAACGCAACTCTAATGAATGAAATCAAAAACAATTTACAATTGTCAAGGTACCGAAACGTCCTCAGCCCTAAGATAGATGAGTGGATTCAAAAGCTGTGCTAATTATACACAACGGAATGAGAAAAGCTGTCAGAAATGATCCATTCTTGTCATTTGCCACAGCACAGATAACTGGGGCAGATAATGCTAAGTGAAGTAAGTCAGAAAGAGAAAATACCAAATGGTTTCACTCATATGGAAGTTCTCTACAAAGCTGCAAAGGAAAACATTTAGGCTCGTGTGAAAGATAGTTAGACTCTCACTAAACAAGATTTGGGGCCTCCCAAGGGGTTGAGCGCCCGCACTATGGGGCTTCTGCAGCCACTGCAGTGCAGTTCGATCCCCATCCCACGTGGCTCTGCTGCTCCCCTCAGCAGCGTGCTTCAGTCATCTGTCTCTCTGTCTGTTCTGCTCCTCATTCTGTCTCTGGTGAATCCTCTCACCCCCCCCCCCCCCCCCCGCCCCGTGTCTCTGGCCTGTATTCTGGCTCTTGTATGCATAAATATTTTTTTTTTTTAAAAGAGAGATTTGGCCAACATATTTTGGCAAATCTCTACCTCTGCCAACTTCCCTGTGCACCCAGGGGCAGGACTCAGGCCTGCTCAGGACTGAGATCCATCATCCATCAGGCACTTTGGTTGTATATTCGAGACCCTCGTGTGGATTAAGTGTATTAGTAAGAATGAATGGCTGTTATGGAATGCTCAACTCTTAGCTCTCTTCTAAATAAAAAGATCATCTAAAATGAAAGCCACAGGTTTTCCTGGATTCAGGAGCCAGAGGGCTGCAGTGTCACTAAGCCCGTAGCCCTATTTCTATGCTCGTGGCTCTGTCTGCTGACTTCATACTAGCTGGGAGGAGTTCTCAGGGCACTGTGCTCCCTCATTCACTTTATTCAACAAATGACCTGGGTTTCCTTCTGACTAGTTCAACTAAGCTAAAAGCATAGGCTTGAGTCGGTCACTGCAGGAAGGATTGGGAGGTCACTGACTGACTCGGTGATCGATGTAGCTGAGGATGGTTCAGTGGACAGGAGGGATAGGGTTTGAGAATAAAGGACCAAGGTAAAGGCCTGCCCTTCTCTACTCCACAGTGGGGCAAGTTACCTCCCTGTGAGGAGCTGCACCAATTACAGGTGGGTCAGAAAAGCATCATCTATACTATATAGCTCTGGGTATCGATTTCTTCAATTATGGACTGAATTACTCCCTGCCCCACCCCCATTCATACATTGACACCCTAACCTCACTAATGTGATTATATTTGGAGACTGGGCTTTTAGGAGGTAATTAAGTTTAAACAAGGTCATTATTTTCAACTTCTTGACTCTAGAACTGCAAATAAATAAGATTCTTCTGGTTAAGCCACCCAGTCTGTGACATTTTGTTATGGCCTCAGACTAATATAGATTATAGTATTGAGAAAAGGTTTTCTGCTATAAAAAAACAAGACCTGAAAATGTGGAAGTAATGTTGGAACTGACTAATCAGTAGAGGATGGAAGAATTTTTGAGATCTATGCTAGGAAACACTGGAGTGTTGGTTGGAATATGAATCTAAAAGGTGATTCTGGTGAGGTTTCAAACAGAAATGAAAAAAATCTCTTTCCCCATCCTAACACAGAAGAGGTCATGTGAGGACACAAGAAGGTAGTTGTCCATCAGCCAGGAAGAGACTCTCGCTAGAAGCCTGCTGGCAACTAGATCTTGGATTTCTAGCCCCTAGAACTCTGAAAAAATAAATGTCTATTGTTTAGGTCTGTGGTATTCTGTTACAGCAATATGAGGACATGTGTGTGTGTGTGTGTTTAGATGTAGTATGTCATATGGTATTTTTTCTCAGGAATTTGACCATACATAGTTGTTGAAGCTGCTTAAATAATCAACATGAGGCATTTGCTTCTGTACCTGATTTTGGAGCTTGAAATTGCAGACAATACAGCTTGCAGTTAGGAAGAAAAGGCAGACATGCAGCAGAAAAGGTATGGACAAACTAGAACTTACAAAAATAAATAAGAAGCCTCAAGGATGTTCAGACTTGCTGATCCTGTACTACCTCTAGGTCACCAACTTTGATGATGGAGTAACTTGAAGGTGCAGCATCCTTTATGTTATTTTAAATTTTTTTAAAGATTTATTTACTTATGCATGCAAGAACTGGGATGTAGGCTAGAGGTGTGGGGCGTGAGAGGATTCACCAAAGAGGGTGGGCTAGTCCACAACAGTAAAGGGTGCCAAGGCCTGAGAACCCTTTATTGTTGCGTTAAGCATGTGCTTGGCTCCGGAGTCAGAGAAGCTGAAGGAAGATATGTGGCAAAGCTGAAGGGGTCGTGGGGTTGGTGTTGCCCCTTGTTAAGCAGGTGACCCAGCAGGTAAGTGGAAACATGCCTGAGCATCAAAAATGCCTCATGTTTTTCTCTGACCTTCCACGAATAAAAAAATAAACAATTGCTATTGCTTCATTTCTACCTGCCAGATCTCATGAAATACATTTAATGTGGCTCATGCAATGCTGCAAATTTTAGAAAACAGTTCTAGGTTAACTAAAATAACACAATACAAATCTGCTGCAGGAATTCATTCGGGGTAGAAAGAAACATAACATGCCAACTGGCGAGCCTCCTAACCATCAGTGGAAGCGAGGATTTTAGTTCACAGTATCCTCCACGCACACTGGACAGACCGTGCGGTGCCCCCCTGGAGGCGCTCTGTCTCCTAGCCTGGGTAGCATTGGGAACAGAAGAAAAGGCAGAAAATTAAACACTTCTGGGCGCTGGAAATGAGACTTGAAGTCAGCTGAAGAAAGCTGCTGGCTGTGAATATGCCCCTGACTGACTGCCAGAACGACCTGTGAAATCCGCACCCCCTTGGGGCAGGGTCCTGTTGCTGGTAGGGAAATTGTGGACAGACTCTGATGACCTAATGACATAAGTAGGTCGGTTTGAACCAGTGTCTACTGAGATGTTTTCTAGGATAAAAACAGATGCAACAGCGTAGCATCTCACCTCTTCTCATCATCAGTTAGATCTGATCACAAAGGTCATGAATTCCTAAGGTATACAATGTTTTCACCCTCTCCCCCCAGCCCCCAGCCTTTAACCAGGAGTGGCAGAAAATAACCAGCAATGGTAGAAAACACCCAAGTGCCAGCCTCGTAGCATGATTAGCTCACCCTTTCTCCACACACCCTGCTTTGCACGAAGGGGTAAACGCAGAAAGCAAACCTCTGGGGAGTGAGACCTGCCCTCAGAGAAATCTGAAGGCTGATTCCCCGGGCCTGATCCTGAGCCAGCTCTGAATTAGCTCTTCAATCAACTTCCCTGTGAACTGCTTCACAGTGGTGATTTTTTCAGTTTGACAGTAGCGGCGTCCATTCACCAAAAGATCCAGGCAAGAACTAGATGCTTAAAAAGAGCAGCTGCCTTACTTTGGGGATAAAGTTTATAGAATTAAAGAATCAATTTTTTTCTGGAGTGTTCCCGGGAAGTGCTGGGCTCCCTATCTTAACATTTTACTATGTCTAACCCTATTCATATAGCAAAGAGGATGACAGAGAAGGTGGAGAACAAGAAAGAGGAAGAGGGAAAGAACACCTGCTGAGGGTCCCTACGCTATCACAAAGAGTCCTGCAGTTGGGTGGGACATTTTTAAAAGTGAGCTTGTCTACAGGGCTGAAGCAAAGAGCTGCCTGTTTGAGGTCCACATGGGAGTTTATCAGCTACACCTAACGAACTACCTGCATGTATGAACTGTATATTGTGTGCTTTTGTGTTAGACCAAGAAAACTGGAACAGGAATCAATTTATAAATCTAAAGAACAGACTTAGGAGTCAGGGCAATCTATGGAAAGTTATAATTGATGACTCTAAAGGCAATAAAGTGTTTTTTTATTTGAAACTATTGGGTTCATTGATAGGCAGTAAGAACATAGGGCCTGAAAGAATGGACTCTGGAGTCAAACCACCCAGATTTGTACCCGGGTATCCCTGTGTCCTCCCTGTGGGGGGTTGGACAAGTGACTCCAACTTTCTTTGAGCCATTCCTTTCTATTTAAGTGAGTATAAATATAAGAACAGGTAGATGCAGTAGAGATTTCGTGACTTAACATATGTAAAGTGTTAAATAGTACTAGACTCTTTGTAAGTATTAATTATTAGAATTTTATCTGTGGAGGTAAAAATAACAGCATGTCTTTATTGAGTTTTTCAAACGTGTTGACTGCCCCAAGATAGTACTCTGCAAGTACTTATCATTGACTGAGTACTCAATATATGGCTAGTGCTATGCAGAGTACTCTCCAGTTATTTAATGAAGCCTATGTAACGATTCAAGGTGTAGATTTTCTTATTTTGCACATAAGGAAAACCAAAGCACAGAGTTGTTGAGTAATTGATCTAAAGTCATTTAGCTAAAAAATTATAAGAGCAACAATTCCAGCCCAGTTCTATCTGGTACAGACTCCATAGCTCCTCCATCCTTATGCCATAAAGCTTGCCCTACAGTCCTGGGTGTGTCTGCCCCCAGGCACGGTCCGAGGGAGCACACATTCTTCATCAAGCCCCACCTATCTCAGGGCCTTAATAAAGTGAAATCCTGAGCTTCCTGAATGTGAGACGATGTAGGACAAACACTTTTTCTATTTGTTGTTCTGGTTTTTGAGGAAAGCCTGTAGCAGAGAATACTTTGGGAGCCTCGGCTGATGACGAGATGGCTGATGACTACATGATAAACCTACGAGCAGTGGGAGCAAAACTGGGGTTGTGCCATCAAATCAGAACAGGGAGCAAAGGGAAGAGGATAGATGATCGATGTTAGCAAGACCCCTGAATATTTGGAAATATCTGGATTAGGCAAGATAAGAACCTGTGATTTTATTTATTTATTCATTCATTCATTCATTCATTCATTCATTCATTCATTCATTCATTTATTTATTTATTTGTGGAAAGGAATCTTGTCATAAATTACAGTTTTCTAGCCCCTAGAAAGCTCTCCAAAGCATTTGAGGTTGCCCTGGGTTTCTCACTCTAACCCTATACTGGGTTGGCTCTGGGAAGTTGTTCTTCAGTCTCCTGGAAACTGGTTACATAAATTTTGTGATTCAATTTGTTGATTAGGGACCAAGCAATCCTTTCTGCTTCAACATGTTATGCTTGCTGCTATCAAACAGAAGTTTTTTTTTTAAATTAGCATTAAAATGTTTACAATGGTAACACAGATTTCAGGGTTACTAAGGTCACATACTGAGAATGGCATATTGTAAGAGGAAAGTGTTGCTTTAATGTTTTCCTCTTTGCCCTAAAAGAGTCTTTCAGTTGAAGTGCTAAGTGTGAAATTTGCTTGGAACTTGGAAGTTTCCTGACTCAATCTCTGGAGGCTGATGGGAGAGAGAGTTTGTAGGTAGATTGAAGTATACCTGCCCCTCGTGTCACATTCAATCCTGCATCAACTTCAAAGAACTGACTGCAGAGTCAGCACAGCAATTACTTCCTGTATCAGAGACCTTTCAAAGTACTCTGAGAGCATTTCAGAGAGACCCTGGAGCCATCTTCACCAGCCACTCCATGGACACAAGACAAACATACTCTCTGAACGCATAAAGGATTGCATAGAGACTACCTGAGGAAAGAAAGACACTGTTGCTCATTTTTGAAATTTTAAAAAATTTCAAAAAATTTTAAAAATTTTTGGAATTTTTAAAAAATTTCCCCTCTTTCCAAAATACTGATCAGGGATGTTTGTTCACAGACAGGAAGAGAATTCTCTGTCTTTCTCCTATTTTATCTGTTCCACCTAGAGCACAGGTACTTGGTCGTAATGGTTGGTTGTAAATGGTTAGCTGATGCTTCTGTATTGACTTGTGGTTTGCAGCAGTCTTACTTCCTTTACTTTGTGACATCATTTTCCTGTTCATTTCCCACAGTTGCATATGTGGGTTTATGTGATACACACCAATCCAACAAATGGAAGGAATTATGTACCATGTCAGAGAGCTTTCAGGAATAAAATTTGAAACAAAGGGTCAGTACTTGAGTGAACATAAAGTGAAGAGGGTGATGAGATAATGGGGGGGAGGGTGCTCTTAGTCTACGAGGATAACATCCTGTTCACCGAATGTTTTCAGGGAACTGTACTGGTTCTTTAATGTCCACGATTCCCAACACTCACTTCTGGGTGGGTGGGCACACTGTACAACTGAACAGACTCATCCCTCAGAACCCAAGAGGCTGACCAAGGTTGAAGAGCCACCAGGAGAATTCATGGCCACCAGCAGGAGAGAACAGGAAGAAGTGCACTATGAGGAACCAAAAGAAATCTGGGAACTTTAGGATGCTTGTCAATCCCCTCGGAGAGAGAAGCGAGGGTTTAGGGTTGTTGCATTTCACCAAAAAGGCTTAGTCTGCAAAATGCACCTTAAGGTGGATTTGAGTCAGTAGGAATCCAGTGATCATTCTAACCCCAACAACCCTACTCCCCTGTGATCCTAATAACCATGTGGGATTTCAGAGCAGTGTCGGAAGTATCTCATGGTTGATACCTCCTGCTCTAAAGGAAGATACCTAGGGTTGTGCTTTCCACTTCTGTAGCTGCTTACTGAATACTTTGCCCATGGTTGAGGTTTCAGGCTAATCATCAAAACTCAGCTGCTCTGCAGTATTGCGTTGCTGTTTGATGGCTACTCACTTCTGGCATTCTCCTTGCCCTTACAGGAGGGCGGGGCTTTGACAGTTGAGCTAACCACTCAGATTAAGCCCCTTCCCAAGCAATTTTTACTCCGAACTTCCTGTCTGTCTGTGGAAAGGCTAACTTTTTAGGAGTCTTAGTTCTCAAAAACCATACCAACTGTGCTTCTCAAAAAGAAATTCTAAAAATAGATGTTGCAAAGGCTCGTGGAAACAGAACCACTTGGTGTGGGCCCTGCTGGATGCTGAAACGATCCCACATTTAGCAGCAACGCCGCTGTAATGCTTGGGAGGACTGAAGTAGACATGAGAAAATTAAACATTGGAGTATCAAGCTACCAAATTAATACTTTTCAGGGAAGACCTCAGCTTTTCAGTGACCACGACGGTGCCTGGCCATCCGAAGTGCTCCGTACCGGATGGGTAGCTACTGCCTACAAGAGGGCTGAGCTGAGCTGAACCTGGGAGGGCTCCAGGCTACGAATCTGCAGCCTAGACATCAGGCACCCCCTACAGCTTGGAACAAATTCTGCCTTGGGACGTTTTTTTCATCAGAGTCGGGGCAATTTGATATATGGAAGAAAAATATTGATGACAGTGACCTTGCTTTTGAGTTTGAACTTTCAAAACTTCAGCTTATTCATTCATGAAATGGGATAGGAGAGATACAGGGCTGAAGCAAGTAATAACTATCTGTCTGTCTATCTATCTATCTATCTATCTATCTATCTATCTATCTATCTATCTATCTATCTACCTACCTACCTATACCTAGATAGATATTTATGCCTCTATATTTATGCCCAGATCTATAGATAGCTAGATATAGTATAAGACATGATAGTTGGAAAAGCATCTAGTTTACTGCCTAATGTGGTCCTGAAGATTTTCCATATACTATTTTGTACACTTGGACAAAGATCAAATAGTCTATCATTTTAGGGTTAAGGATTTTGGGGGGAAAATTAACATTTCCTGAATATAGATGATCCCTGATGTCTCATGTACTTACAATTTTTGGTTTTATGATGGTACAAAAGCAATAAACATTTCGTAAAAAATGCATTTTAATTTTTAATTAGGGCATTCAGCTTTTCACTTCTGGTACACTCTTCAATTAATTACATGTGATATTCAGCATTATTATAAATAGGCTTTGTAGTCGATGATTTGCAGGCTACCGCATGTGCTCTGAGCACATTTCAGTTAGGCTAGACTAAGATATGATGGTTGGCAGGTTAGTTGCATGACAATAACTTTGTCAGGTAATAAGATAATTGTTTGTAACATACAGATCAGTTAATTCTCAAAATATGTAAGGGACATATCCAGCTAGTAAATGACAAAGTCACAAGTTCAGCCTTTTCTCCCTGATTCCCCAGCCCATGCTCTGTTCTCTCTGTGAGGTTGTTGCCCTATGGGTAGTGTAAAGAGTTTAGAATTGTGGAGTTTCCCTGCATTTGGCATTCAATTGATGTGAGTTATTTCTCTGCTTGTTTTCAAGAGCATCTCATGGTCGGAGGTCTGAACGACTCTTATAGCTCTTATATGTCTAGTAGCCTATGCAAATTAATTTAAAATCAATTCTTATTTTTTATACTAAAAGAAACAATTCAGGAGAAAGTCAAATACTGGATGATTTCACTCATGTGTGGGATATGGAGGGAAAAAAACCAAAAACAAAGGAACGGACAAAGCTAAACCAAATAAACCCCAGAAATTTTACTCTAGAATTGAGGATCTCGGCTGGGGAGAAGGAAGGGTGGGAACAAAAAGGAAAGAATCCAGTGGACTATGGTGGTAAATAGTGGGGTTCTGGTGGTGTAAACCTGTGCCTATAAACCATATAGAGTATTGTAAACCAACATGATCTTGATAAAAAATAATACACTTTAATAAAATAATGCAGGTAGCAGCCAGCAAGTAAAAATCATTAATATTTTTCTCTGAATTTAATAAATTTCTATTTTAGCATTTCTTCAAAGTACTGATCAACTGAATTTTCTTTTTTGGCATTTTTTCCTTATATGTTGTATTTTATTTTTTTCCAGAAAAAAAGAAATTCATTTTCATATTTTAGGATGTATGGGCCACTTATAGATTAAGATACCTAACACACACACACACACACACACACCTGTATATAAAGAAGTATCGGTGCTCATTCTTATGTTTCCTTCCCTTTTGTTAATGAAATAACCTTTTGTATATGTGAATGATAGAACATATATCAATGTGGACTATATGCACACATATATATCATGTATATGACATAATATAGCTATATCTTCTGCATGTGTACCTACATTCTATATGTATTGCCAACAGAATCATGTGAAACAAATCAATCATTCTCAAAACTTTAATTTTCCTCGTGAGTCTTCTTGAGTTCTATACCCACCCAACATAGTATTTTCCTTTGCATCCTGTTCCCAAACATCCACCAGTGTCACTTAGAACAAGTGATCAGAGTCACTTCCTGGGAAATTACTTTTCAGTGTCAATGTCATCTCACAATCTGGACCACCTAGACTTTCACCCCAGGAAAATTCCTCGCTGTAGTTTCCTATAAAAGCTTAGACCATCTCTCTCTCATCAGTGTAAAGTGTTTACAATACAAATCTCGATGCTTTCCAATGCATAGGTTAGTCCACTTGTTACAACATCTGTCTCCAGGCAACAAGCTGCCAACCTTTCTGGCTGCAGGCCTATTGTGATGACTTCTGCATCCTGAATCAGCGACCTCTCATTTCACAGGCATGACTGACTCTGTCAAACAAGTTGAGCAACAGGACTGCCAGTTCTGAGCTGCTTGGCTGCTTGCAACTCCTCAACCTGAAATGAAGGACACACACGGTAGGAATATTTCTACTCAGTACCTCCAATGAAATTAATTCCACTGAAGTCCAAAAAGTAAATCATACAGTCCACTGATCATGGTGGCATGAGAGGGAGTCTTAGGGAGAAGGTAGAGAGATGGTATTGTCAGAGGGACCCTAGATGATAACTAGGCGATAACTAATATCTAAACTAGATGATAAGCAATAATGATAACTAAACTAGATGACAACTAAACTAGATGATAACTAATAATGTGAATGGTCATACAATAATGCACTCATGTGCTACACTCTGAAAGAACATGATACGAGGATGTCCCTCAGCAGAAATCCAGTGTACTTGTTCTTTAAGCTACAAGTCTGGAGCCACTTCCTCTGAGAAGTTTTCTGTTGTGCTTCCCAGAACCCCCTCTACCGCAGTCCTCCATGCATCAGTTGGTAGCTACTTCTTAGAGGATGAGCTGCTGAAGAGTTGAAATCATGTATTACTCATGACTGAGTCCACAGCTTCTTGTACATCCCCAGTGAACTCTCCAGTGATGGAGCATGTGCACTGTGAGGTTGGGGGAGTCTTCTGTTCGACTTGGTGCACTTGATTCACTTTATCATTGTAGGTGACAGACTGGACAGGTGTCCCCATCACAAACATTGATTTCCTAAAGTTCATTTACTTGTGGAGAACTTGGAAAGGGTGTCCTGAAGAAATGCTTCTTTAGGTGGTGAGTAGGCTCCCACCCAAGCTAGAGGCACAATGGAGAATGTCATCAGATCGTTAGATTTGCGTGACAATCTGAAATCTGGAGCTGAAGGGCAAGGGTCTCACAAGGCAGACATGAATGCAGAGATCTGTCTCTGTGTGGAGTGGTCCTTGAACAGTGTTTTGGGGGCAGAGAGAATATCTGAGACTTTTCCATTTATCTCAGAACATTATTTTGCTCATCTTAACCTGTCCTAGTTCCTAAAATGCCACCCTTTTACAAATATCCACTCTAACTGCAACCATAGCTGCTATTTTCTTACGGTATATGATGTTGAACTTGCATGTGGTGTAAACAAAGTTGATCCCAATGAAGCCACACAAGCCCACGGCTCTGTGAATGCTCGCTCTGTCAAGTGACAGTTCAAGTTAATCCACCTCGCTGTTCTTGAATTCCACAGATGTTGCCTGGCTTTGCCCATCCACAATCTCTCAGGCCCTGTTATTTCATTCTAACTTTCTTGGAAACAAAAACACCAGCGCTGCCATTCGCCTGGGCAACTCTGACCCTCTGTGTCACTGCGGATCATTTATTTATGAACTGGGCATGTGTGAGTCTGGTACTGCATGTGCTCAGGAAGCCTGACTAACATTCCCCACCAGAGGCCCTGGAAGGCCCACCCTCCAACCCCTCAGGAGGCGCTCCCGCCATGCCTGCAAACAGCCCGGGGGAACAGGGAGCCACCCTGGGGCTTGGAGGCTGGAGTTAATGACACACAACCGCCTGACTGGGTCTACTGGCTGCATTGCCAAGGTTGTACAGCTGGTTGCCTGTGTGTTGGAAGGTTCCGATGCCCCCTGCTGTACCCAGTGTTGCCAGGGAGAGCTGCTCCAGTGGGTTTTCAAGAGAGCACAATTTATCTTCTCTCAGAGGCATCCTTGTTCTTTTGCTTCTGGCAGGTCCGGCTCAGCTCAGGTTGTGGTTACGTAAGTGTTATATACTGAGCCATCTGTCTTCCCGAGCAGCCCGGCTGATTTACAAGCGAGGCTAGAGACTGAGCTTGGCGCAGGATTTCACTTCATTTGAAGCTCCAGAAAATTCTGTGCTATGTTCACTGCCTTGCAGGAGGCAAGCATTCGATGTATTTTTTTTTTCCTTTCATTTTTGCCTGGAGTGTTTGTTTACCCTAGAGTTGTATAATACCACGGCCATTTCTTTAACTTTTTTAATCTCCTCAAATGAAGATTGTTTTTGCCTGCTATTCAGCTGCTCTCCCTACAGCTGCTAGAAGTTCTTCAAATTTATGCTTTTATTAAATATTTAAACATGTATTTTCAGGGACGGAATACATTCTCTGCTCAGAGCTGTGCTGGCAGATTTATCTCCCCCACCACTGGGGAGATGAATTTATGGAAATCTGTGAAGTGTCCCCAAGCAATGAGCAGCAAATGGAGATATCTAAGGTCTTAAGTTACTTGAAGCTTCAGACTGGTCCTTATTCCTAGAAGACCTGGCTATGCAGCAGGACTGCAGGACTATGATTCTAGGGTCAGCCCACAGAATGACAGTGCAATGAATAATGCATGATGATTTAAAGTAAAATGTGTACCCCCTGAAAGAAAATGGTAATATTTAAATTCTTGCAACTCGGGTAAAAATCTTTTATTCAGTGAACAGGGCTCCTGCAAGTAAACTTTGCAAATGAGATCATCGTTAGCATTTGTGGGGAGTGATCCAACCCCTCTGAGTGCTTTCTGAACACCTGCCATGTGCTCAGCCTGCTAGAGCAGAAAGGCTGCTTTAAGGAGCAGCATAAAGACAGCCCTTATGCCTCTGTGAGAATATTGAGCTTAGCCCACTCCCGTCAGGGCATCCTCTCCTGGCTCCCTCCTGAATGCTGCACCTTCCCCACCCTTGACCTCCATCTTGAGAAGGAGAATACATCACAGAAGGGAAGACAGATGCTTTGGTGTTGAACAAATAGGAACCCCTGAGGCAAATACCAAACCAAGGTGCTTGTGGGAAGAAAAAAATATCTTTCTTTTTTTAAAGTTTATTTATTTATGCATACAAGCACTGGGGTACAGGCCAGAGGTGTGGCGGGGTGGGTGAGAGGATTCACCACAGAGAGCAGGGAGCAGAACAGGCAGATCAACTGAAGTACACTACTGAGGGGAGCAGCGGGCACAGCAGGAGAGGTCTGCTGCACCATGTGGGTCCCCTCCCTGGCCAGCGGCAGGGATCGAACTCCGTGCTGCAGTGACTGTGGTTTGCTTCATAGTGCGTTGCTTAACCCACTGCGCCACCAGGGAGGCCCAGAAAAAAATATCTTAAAATGAGGATAAAATAATTTTTTGTCAACCTTAAATGTATTAGACACTAATAACATCTAAAGGTATATGAAAATCAGTGTTTATACCTAATTCTGTATCAGTCCTTTTTCTTATCACCGGAAGGTTTACCCTTACCTGGGAGTCTCAGCATTAAACAGGCCTTTATCCAGTACTGGTCCTCAGCCATCCAGTTACCATGTTATAGCCAATCCTGTAGTCTACCCAAAGAGCAACACATACTTGACTTGATTTTATACCTGACTTGCCATGGAATGAGCTCCTACTAGCTCTTTCTAGATCTTTCTGAGACTAGGTCTTGTCTTAGTTCCTCTCCCATATATCAGGCTGTGGTACATGCTGCTAACCCTTCAACAAGCCTCGTTCCACCTGACACACACACTTTCTAGATCTTTCTGAGACTAGGTCTTGTCTTAGTTCCTCTCCCATATATCAGGCTGGGGTACATGCTGCTAACCCTTCTTCAAGCCTCGTTCCACCTGACACACACACTTTCTAGGTCCCTCCCCATACCTTCTGCCTGACTTTTTCTCCTCTCATTTCTTCCGGCTGGGTTTTGACCCCCAGTTCTCTCACCTCAACACACACACACACACACACACACACACACACACACCTCAAACAGGACCTGCTACATATTACCTCCTTGTAAGATATGCAATTCCTTAATTTGCACTACTTCCATCTCTGCCATTGATCATCATAGCATCTTAAAAAAAATCTTGTTTTAAATGATTAAAATCATAGTAAAATTACCATTTCATATCACTTAGAGTCAAATGCTTCCTATCCCTCAATTTTTCTTACATCTTGGGTTTCAAAGCAGTTAGTAGTCACTTTCCTAGATTAATACTACTACTCAAAGTGATGGTTTCTCAGCCTGAAGCAGACTTTCCTGTTCTGAGCTTCTTGCTTATGCATGTGACCATCTCCCTCCAAAATCTTGGCATAGCTTTATGTACCCCATGCCTATTCTGACCAACTTCCGATGATCTCAGTCTTGCAAATCTTCAGGTCTAGTACACTTGGTGGATGATTTAATCACTTGGCATCTTTTGAAAAGACCAGTTATTTTTATGCACAACATATGTTAAAACAAATTTAATCTCACACATAGATGTATATATAAACAAATAACTTTTCTCACAGTCCCTAATGAGAGTCTACTTGAGGAGACAAGACTAGCACACATGCTTTAATTCTGGAACACTCTAAAGGAGTTAAATGAGGTCTCAATCACATGACACTGTCAATAAGAAACCAAGTTGTGCAGGGAAGCCCAAGAAGAATGAAAGCAGTGGCAGCAGACTGTCAAGGGAAGGAAAGTCTTTGAGGACTAGAAGGATTTAATTAGGTGAAGGAAAGATTGGAAAGGAAGGTAGGTAATGCAGAGTAACAATCAAATAGGAGCAAAAAACCCAAACAGTAATATAGTGTTTGTGAAGAAAAGGTATATAAGAGGTTGGCTGATAAATACATGGCATGAAATAATGTTAAATAAATTTGAACATGCAGAGTGAATCACAGTCATGAAGTCCTTCAACAACCATATATAGGGACTTGAGCTTTAGATGCTCAAGTGCAGGCATTAAAATTATTTATGAACTACTGATTCTAAAGAATGTCAATTCATGGATTGGGAACTGGAAGTTTATTTAAAATAGGGATTTGCAAGAATATTAAAGTCTTTTTCAGTCATTTTTTTTCCTGAATAAAAGATTAGAAAATATTTCCCCCTATAATTTATCTTTACTATTATTAAACAGAGCATAGATGTGATTGGAATAAGTAAGAAAAATGAAGAGAGCAAAAAGTGATTAGTTTAGGTAGGGACAAAAGAATCCTGTTCAACTTCATCCTCTGCCACTTTTAAGTATTCCTGAGACAGAGTCAGAGTAATGGAAGGATAGAGCTGCTGTTTATCTACCTTGCACCTCAAACCAATAACTATTTTTTTTTCATTTTTTTATTAAACTATTTTAAAATTTACATATACTTGCCATTAATTGTAATCCCCATGTATTCCCCATCACCATCTCACCAGTGCACCATCACCTCA
>JAGFMF010011861.1:689777-723355 GCA_019455555.1 Galemys pyrenaicus
TCCTTCCTTCCTTCCTTCCTTCCTTCCTTCCTTCCTTCCTTCCTTCCTTCCTTCCTTCCTTCCTTCCTTCCTTCCTTCCTTCCTTTTCCTTTCCAGAACACACCAGTATAAAATCAATTTTGCTTTTCATCCATATGGTGTAGTGCCACCAATGAGTTCTTTATGTGTCCTTAGTACAATTGCACTTAGTAGGGAATGTTGTTCTTAAGATTGGTATCTGTTTAAAATGCATTGGTCATAAGTACAACAAAACATCAATTGATAGTGTCTGTCTAAATGATTTTAATTATCTTAATGTTATAATAGAAATTACTGGCTCCATAACACATGGAGTTGATACTTTAGTCACAAACTAAAACAACTGATTAATTTGTGTCTACCTTGATAAAATAGTACATTAAAAAACCAGAACATATTATTTGAAGGATGATTTAAATTAACTCTTCCTGGAAATGCCATCCAGCATCTCTCTTCTGACATGGTTCTTAAGGAGAAAAAAATGCATTAGACAGAAGCATCTCAAAACAATAGATCTTTGAACCTTCTGAAAACATAGCCAATAGTTTCCTTTAAAATCACTCCCTATATGATCAAATGAATTAAGAAGGATATGGACAGATTAGGTGCCTTGGGAAGTCACACATTAGATGTATATGACATAGTCCTGACTAGATGGGGCTTAGTAATCAGACAACAGGCAGAAAGCATCACCTCAGCAGGCTGTCTTGACTTTTCAGTCTTTTGGATTTTGTGCTCTCCTACTCCAAGTGTTCAGCAGAGCAAAAACTGTTTATCCTGATTTCATACTCCACCTCTCGCGCCAGCCTTTATCAGAGGTTATCTCGCTGTCTGAGATAAAATTTCTGGGTTAAAAATATAAATTCAGGAATGCATAAAATGACTCATGTTTATAATTATATTACTATTGCTACTGTGATTATTATCATTTTGTTATTTTTCGTGACAAAATAATAACAGATTTTTTCTATGTTCTGGAATAAGTGAACAACTAATTTATATTAAACAGAATTTTAAAGATTTTATCTTGCTTTTCACTTAGGTGAGAAAAACCAGTTTTCTGAAAGCAAGATTTTAGGAGATTGTATTTTTTTTTACAGAATTCATCACTAAAAGTTGTTCTGAAAAGGTGTGAGTCTTTACTACTAAATCATACACAGTATATAAGTCAAACTTACCTCCATACAAAGGAATAAAATTTTTAAAAAAACAGAGAATGGCTAATGCCCAAAGAAGCCATGCTCCCGTGGGGGCATAACTTGCAGCCAATTGAAGATTAGGCTAAAGTTTCACCTAGGAAAATCAGGCTCTCCCTGCCAAAATAGAAATATATTCAATAAGAATGTCAACGTCTACTTTAGGATGACTTTTCCAAATGGAAATGGACCTGTTCCCACAAGATGGAAGTAAGAGGAAGATGGCACCCAGTTGATTCCTTGGGGGACTCTAGGAATTCTCTTTCCCATTTAGATGATGTAATGACCAAGGCAATATTCTCAACCAAATAAAGACACAGGATGAGGGGAACGGATTCCACAGGGGTAAGAATCTTGGTTACCCCACCAAGCAATGAGACCAGCAGAAGTTCTAACCTCTGTAAAGGGGAGACTAGAATGTAAAGGACAAAGATAATATCAGTGTGATCTTGAGACCAGCTATACCAAAAATGTATGACTCCCTAGCTGTCTTCTTCTAAGTTTTAAGAGAAAAATGAAAGCTTTCTTGTAACATTAAGACAGTGGACCCAAGAAGCACGAAGATTGGACTGTCACAACTTATTCTGTACAACCCAAATTCCCTGTCATTTCTGAAGGATAGTCACCTTGCACCACTTAAATTTCCTTTGTTGGGGCAGACTGAATCCAATAACTTATCAATATAGTAGTATAAGGCCCTGAACTCTTGCCCCAATGGGGCAACTCTGATGGTGCACCCCAGCTCCAGAGACCCGTGTTGCTTTGGGTTGGCCCAAATTCTTTCTTTGATCTTTCTTATCTCTTGTTATTTCTTTCCACAGGTTTTCATCCCAAGGGCCCACCTAATAAATTTTATGACCACATATCTTTATCTTGGAATATACTTCCTAGAAGCCATACCTGGGACAGGTGAATTTACAGACAATAAAAAATTTAAAGACTTTAGGAAAGGATTGTAGTTACCCTTTGCAAGCCTGAAGGGAAAAGAAGTAGACTCTAGAATAAGTATATAGAAAAAAGGCAACCTAATAGTTCTTGGTTTCTTTAAAAAATATGAGGCCATGCCCTGGCAACCTTCACCTGGTATACCTTACACCTTTGCTCTCCTTCTGGTTCCTCCCACTGGTAGAACCAAACTAGAAGCCAGAGGTCAATGGGTTCCTTGGTTCTCTCTGGGCAGGTCAGTCTCCTGTGGCAGGGAGAAATATGGGGAATGTTGGGGAGTGGCTTGTAGTGCCCATGACAGTTTCACCATAGCTCGCCTGGCTATGTAGGAGTTATTCCTTTTCCAATGAAACAAATTAGATCATACTTCTTCCCTAGAGATAAGGTGTGACTTCTAATTTGAATTATCAGTATCATTTAATTAATATACTAATCAAATGAGATAAAAGGAAATATTTATTTAAATGTAAAGAAAATAATTAGATCTTAAAGAGAAAAACTAATTCTTTAAATAAGATTAACTACATTTGGAAAAGTAATATCAAAACTGCTATATAGGTTAAGAGAATACGCCCTGCTAGTTCTTGGAAGGGAGCAGGGGTCATCCCCCATGTCAGTGCTGGATCTCTACCAGCTCCTATCCCTCATGCCCTAACATGGTTCTTCTCTTCGGAAGTCTCAATCTACCTCTGGGCAAGGACTTACCCACATCTAAGACATTGGGCATCCATATTTAATAGAGTTGAGAGTTAAAGTGTATTCCCAAACCCAGAAACTGGAGGGCCCAAGATCAACAAGATCTTGATTTCATCTCATGATCTTCTTGACAATGAGAATTGGCAGCAACAATGCTGCTGTGTAACCCCCAGTCACAGTTCTTCTTAGTCTCAGACAATCAACTCATTTTTTTGCTGAGAGTTTTTCTTTCACCATCTGTTCCCCAGTGGGTAGAGTCCATCCTCACGACTCATTGCAGTGACCCAAACTCTGAGTCTGGAAGGCAAATCTCCTCTAATACTTGTGCCCCCACTGCTAAGTTGGGAATCTTATCACTAAGTGTAGCCAGTATTACAGAGGCTCTTCCTATCCAGATCTTCTGCTATTGCCTGAACACAACTGATCACTAGAAGGTATGTCTCCATGCTATTTTGCAACTGTTTTGTCCGCTCTTCCTGTTCTGAGTTTTCATGACTAAGACAACTAGGAGATGGAAAGTAGAGAAAAAGCGATATGTTGAAGGAAATACCATAACAAATTATTGACACCTGATTATAATTTCATATTTTACTGTATAGTTCAGTAGGTTAGTTAATAACTATCTGTCCATCTATATCTCTCTATTCATCTAGCTATATATATATATATATATCTACAAAGATAAGTACTGTCTTTAATATACTATACATCTTAAGTAATTACTATGGCTTTGGCTACTATTCTTTTGCATGTTCCTGGATTAGACCATGGGTATATGGAGATAAGTAAGATATTTTAGTCCTTACTAGAACTTATTCTCTTAAAGTATTCTGACCTATAGCCAGGTAAGTTAAGTGCTATAAATATTAAGAAAAAAACTCTGTATAGGGAGCAACCAAATAATGTATCCTCTAAAATGCATCCTCTTGAAGAATGAATAGAGTTGCTAATTTGGGATAAGTTAACTTGTGTAGGTTATTAGGACAACAATATAAACAGGACTATTTAAAACAAAGAGGACATAATTTCACTTTATCAATAAGTCGTGTGAAAGTATGTAAAGAAAAGACTCAGATTTATAGACTGATGTCAGGAATGATTTCATTGAAGTCATTTTGAGCTGAATCATAAAAGATGGGTAGGAACTGTAAGTCGACAGGGAGGATACACATTCTAAGCCATGAATAGCACAAAGGATTAGAAAAGGACGGTGCAGTTAGTAGCTCCACCTGGCTGGAATAGAGGTTTGAGGAGAAGAGATAGGAGCAGAGGCTAGGGAGTTAGCAAGACAAAGGTAGGACCCTGGAGGCAGAATCTAGTATGAAGACCAGAAAGGGTAGAATTTTCCCAGCCACTGAAGAGCTTTAAAAAGGAGAATTAAATGGTTACATTGGAATTTTCAAAACTTACCCTGGGAGCAACATGGAAGATAGATTGGAAGGCTGGAACATAAGACTATAGATAGATTTCAAATTTAAGGACCAATTTTGGTAGCCATTTTGTAGCCATCATCCATAGGTGATGTTTGTTTGGCATCTACCATAGTTCAGACTCCTACTTCTCCATTTAATTTTGATAACAATGATGGGATGAATTGTGTCTCACCACCAACAAATTCATAATTTGAAGTCTTAACCCTGAGTACAGACAATTACTGGCTCTAGAAATACACTCTTTGAAAATATGTTTAATTGAAACTATATTAGAGTAGGTTCTAATACAATAAAGGGGGTGTTTTCATATAAAGGGGAAATTTGGACACACACACACACACACACAGGGTGACACCACATGATAATGGCAGAGACCAGAGTGATGAAGCAGAAGTCAAGGGACCCCTGTATGAACAGATAACCTTCAGTATCTGAAAGGCATTCCTCACATCCCTCAGAAGGAGCTAATTCTGTCAACACTTGATCTTGTACTTCAAATCCCCAGAACCTTGAGATAAGTTTGTGGAAGCTCCTCAATCTGTGGTATTTTGGTATGGCCACCCTAGCAAGTTAATACGATTATAGTCTCAATTTTATAGATGAAGAAATTAAAGTTCATGTAAACTAACTTGCTCAACAGATAGTAGCAGAGTCAGAATTTGAACTCACATTTGTCCTATGCATGGTTAATATTCTTTCCATCAATCACACATCATTAATTCTTCTATGCTGCACCACTGGTTAGCATATGTTCACCATAGGAAAATCATTAGTTTATACAATGTTTAGTGTAGAACTTAAATGGGAATTCTAGGCTTTGGATCCTGATTTCCTATGAAGCAGCTGCAGGATTTCTAGGATAAAGTCATTTCTTTTTAATATAGACAATGACATTTTATTCTGGCCAGAAGAATAAAGAAGATCTCTGTTTTTGTTTGATGTATCAGCATCATATATATATTAGCAGTAAAGACAAGCAGCTGTGGCTGCAGAAGTCAGATTGGGATCTGAATATTTCACCTAGTCTTATAAAACAGTGATCTTTCTGCTTATCTAAAATATGTCAGAAATTCTACAACCCCTTCATCCAGAAGAGAGGTTACAAATTAGAAACCTGGAACTTTGCTGATAAGTTTTCCTTCTTCTTCAAGTTACTTTTAAATTTTTTTTTTACTTATTTGACAAGTTTAAATAACTTTGACAGAGAAATGGAGCTCTACACTTTACCACAGTCCTCACCATTTCAAATGTTTTCACTGGACCTGCAGCACGCACTTAACACCCACTAAAAGACATTTCATTTATGATCCCTGGTCTAGGTCCTTAATCATTCTTGTGATATTCTAAGAATCATGATTTGATAGTTCTGGTACTTAATGTCCAAATCATTGAAATGCTAAAGCCCTTTCCCTTTCTTAAAAAAAATAAAAGGATGAGAAATCAAGGTTTTATACATATTATGTTTACACTACACTCAAATAGGTTAAAGTTATTGTTATCAAAGTTATCAAAGGAGCTATCTGGGGGTGGGAAGAAGTCTTGTGATTTAGTGAATACAAATTCTACCTACTAAAAGGTTTTCAATATTTATCTTCAGAAAATACCTACTTCTTTGCCTGACTGGTGCTATATGCCATTCAAACTGAAGGATGTGATGTGAAAGAAATATCTAATTTATTCTTTTCATTTCCATGTCTTTAGAGCTTCATCTAACATTTAACTGGAATGCCAACAAATAACAACTTTGAATTTTCCAAAGGTTTTCTTTTTTTCTCTTTCTTCAGAAACTTCCCTCTTCCTTTTGCACATTCAGAAAGTAAACCTGAAGCTACCACTTCGAACTTCCACTAGCAAGAGATCTTTTCTTTACTAAGAATAATGTGGCTTGTTTTAACTAAGCTCTCAGAGCTTGCCAGCTATTTCTCTTCCTTGGATTCGAGTTAGAAGGAAGGGAGATGAAGCAAATTGGTGATTGATGAGTTCTTGTGGGGATGGCAGAAATTATTTCCAATGTTAATTTATTAGGCTCATATTGACAAAGAAACCATAAGCTCTTAAAAGCTTACTTCATTCATATGTTTTTTTGGCCAACGAAAAGCTTTCCCTTTGCCAAGTAGAAATGCTTTCTTTATTTCTCTAACTTCTGCTGACATATAATTTTTTTTGAAAGACTTAATTAGAATCAGAAAGCAGTAGATCTAGCCAGAGCTGTTGGTGGAGACAAGGTGTTTGGTAGCTGGATCTTGCTTTTAAATTTTTATTTGATATTTCCTTGGTTTTGCTATGAACATGAATGAGGAAGTGTAGCCCTTGGGCACTGGAGAATTCTCCTATTTGAAGGAATGTTTTCACTATTGGGAAAAGAGGAAACTGGTGCCATATGTGCTATTCCCACCAATGTGGAGGCAGTTGACCTCGGGGATTTCCAAAGAATACGTACTGTGCTATGAGTCATGAGACAGCTACCATAGTGAGACGATAATTTGAATTCCTGATGAATTCTGCAGAAAAATTATTTTTGCAATCTGGTCAGCTCTATACTTGTATCCAAAAGTGAAAGAGTTAAAGATGGTGAGAAAATAAATAGCTTCAGTAATCATGAGTGGGGAAGAAGTGGGTATATCCATTCCACGCTTGCCAATTCCTGCCTTTCTGTTTACTTCCCCCTTGTGCAATTGTTCTTCACAATGATCTTGTTGATGTTAACTTTTAGTACAGTCCAACAACATGCTATCCCTCGGTGGTACATACAACGAACAAGCCCTTTCTCTGAGGTCTCACATCAAAGACACAAAGGAAGTAGAAAAAGAAAAGGTAGATGAAAGGCATTACTAAAGAATTAGAAAATAAATTCCAGGAGCCATTCTCAAAACAACACAAAATACCACCGATGCTCAAATAAAAACTAAAATACAGCCCACAATTAGGGTTACTGTTGACAGTCAGGCCATATGTGGAATATGGCCTAGAATATTCCACAGACTAGACTATGTGGAAAATATATTTCTCAAGGCTACATATTTACTAACTTATTCCTTTAACCCTCATTTGAAAAAAATATCAGCTGCATTACTGCAACATCCTGGAATGGGCACTGTGTAGGGTAGAAATATATTTCCATTATACTCCTGACCTAAAGGAATTTCTGACCTGGTAAAAAAGACAGAGGCAAACTATGCATAATATTTCTGTTGGTTAGATAATAACCATATACTTAATAATAAGAAGCCAGTGACTCTTCTTATCCAAGTGTTATCTATTTCTCTCCATCTCAAAGCTTAGTTTGGATCGCATGATGTCCATATCAGTCTCCTGACTTCAGATTTGCTTCTCTTTCATCATTCATTCATTATTCAGTAGTTGCTGGGATTTTCTCGTCTGGAGAAGGTCTAAAGGATTTGTAGGACTTGGATGCCAGAGGGAACCTTAGTTCTCAGAAGAAATTCACATGTGAGGCAAGCAAGTAAAAGATATTATAGTACCTTTGAGGAAGGCTCTTGTCCTGGGAGATGCAGGCAGAGTCTGCAGGTTACATGAAGGAAATGGTGCTTTCTTTAATATGAGAATAATTGAAGGTACAGAAGTTTTAGCCTGGTGCATGGCTTCCTTTACATTTCCTACTTTCTCTGTGTCTCCACTTTTTTGTGCCTAGAGGGTACTTTACACTCTCTTAACAACACTTTATTATGATTTTCTTCCCATGTCAATAAATGAGCATTAGATTACTGGGTTTAGAAATTTGGTTAATTGAATTACACAGATATATAATGATGACTTCTCTTTTAGATGCACTTGTCTATGCTGAATAAAATATTTAAAACACAATTATAATACTACATATTTAACCAAAGGGAGAAAAGAAACACTTAGTGTCGGGAGTAAGGTGGGACTTTTAAGTCAAAACAGTGTCTAAGCTGATGGCAGGGGGGTGACTAACCTGTATAAAAGTTCTAGAGGCTAAAAAGTGACATTTTCTACCTTTATAGGAAGTCCCAAACCAACGTAGTATTAGTTTCCTACAATGTCATAACATAGCACTCTTCACTGGGTAGCTTAAAATAGCAGAAATGTATGCCGTCATAGAGTTGGAGGGCCAAAATTCAAAATCAAAATGTTGGCAGCCTGATTCCTTCTTGAGACTGGGAAGAAGACTCTCTTGTCTAGTTCCTGGGACAGCCAGAAACCCTTGGATTCCGTTGACTTGTAGTTGTGTGACCTCATTATCACATGGCCTTTCATGTGTTGCTATCCACATCTCTGTATAAAATCTCCCTCTCTTTTCTCTTATAAAGGCACTAGTCAAGGTTTTAGAGCTTACCCTAAACCAAGATGACCTCCTTTTAACTTGACAACATCTGCAAAGACCCTACTTCCGAATAAGGTCACATTCACAGATATTAGGGTTTATGATTTGAGCATATCATTTTGGGGAATACAATTCAACCATCTACAAGGACATGAATATAAAATTTTATCCCAGAGCAATGAAATGCCTAAAGAGCCACATAAAAGCAAATATAAAATTGCTTGCTAGAATAATCTCCAAATACAGCACATGGAACTGTAACAAAAGTTACATGCAAAAGCAGATACATAAACACACACACACACACACAGGATTAGTACACAGTATAACAATTACATAAAATACAAAATAAGGAAATATTTACTCTCAGGAAGGAAGAAGAAGTATATTTACTCTCAGGAAGAAAGAAATTAATGAAATCAAAAGCTAGTTCTTTGAAAAAAAATAAATAAAATAGACAAACCTCTAGATAGGCTCATAAACAGAATGGGGGGAAAAACTCAAATATAGTCAGAAATGAAAGAGAAGCTATAACAGATATGTCAGGAATTCAGATGATCATAAAATATTACTATGAGCATTTGTATGCTAGTAAGTTGAATAACCTAGAAGAGATGGACAGATTCTTAGTGATATACAACTGCTTAAATCTGAATAAAGAAGGAATAGAATACCCAAACAGACCAATAATAAGCAATGAAATTCAAACAATAATCACAAGTCTCCTGAAAAATGTTTAGTACCACATGGTTTCACTAGTGAATTCTACCAAACCTTCAAAGATGAGCTTATGCCTATCTTGCTCAATCTTTTCCAAAAAATTGGAGGAAAAGGGAATACATCCAAACACATTATATGAGGCCAAATCCCTCTAGTACCAAAAGCAGAAGAGGTAGTCATTGAGGAAAATACAGATTAATTAAACATTTTTTCTTTTAATAATTGATTATGCTTATTAATTCCTGTGTTATACCATAAGTGTTTTTTAAACCTTAGACCCTTACTCATTGTTGAATCATACAATCAATTTTATATGTAATCTCAGAATTTAAAAATAATTGGAATAGAATGGGATGGAATAGGTTAGAACAGGATATGATAGGATAAGAAAGAGTAGGGTAGGGTAGAATAGAGTAGAGTAGAATAGAATAGAACAAAAATAAGACAGACTACACCTCAATTTTGTGTTAGTTAAATGCATGTACATATATTTACATGTGTATGTCTGGGCTAGTGGATGATGCTTTGAAATGCAGTATAATTGTGGGTCCTTGTCAAAATACGCTTGAAAAATACTGCACATGTGAATAAGGAGCCATGCATAAGAATATTCATTTCAGAACTGTACTTAACAGCAAAAAATTTGAAATGCATAAATATTCATCAAAAGTCAAAAAAGGTAAGCTATGATAAAGGTATATAATAATATTCAACTGGTAATATATATTGAACTAATGTTACATGTGTCAACTTAGATAAATGTCAAAAACATTATTTGATGGAAGGACTTAATATCCAGGAAGGCACACAAACTATGGTACCCTTTTTGATGTGTTATGTGAAAAGAAAATTATATATTTAATGAATACATGAATGCCAGGAAATAAAGATATTAATTACTTTTGGGAAAGGATGGAGGGGAGAAGGGAAAAAGGTATGTTGAAAGAAAAATTAAACTGTTGGCAGAGAACCCTTCAGTTCTGTGGTTAATGCTTATTTTTTTTTTAACTAACCAGTGTAAGTCTTCAGAAAATTTGGCAAAACATTGCTATTTCTATTTACTTAGTGTTACATGAATTGTTGTACTTTTTAAAATTTGAATTACTTTATAATAAATTAGTTTCTTGAGACCAAAACAAAGCAGCACAGATGTCATGCCTGTTCATATTCTCAGCATCGAGGCAAGTTTGGGATGGAGAAGATGCTTAATTTATTGATTTATTGATTTGATTTATTGATGCTGCTGAATACATGCTAGACCCAGAGCTTGTGTGGGAAATGACCTGGTAGAGAGTCTAGGCAGGGAGCAGGAGAGCAGGGCAGGGCAGGGCAGCAGTGACAGCCCAGTGGCTTTATTTATTTGAAAGCACTCTCCAGGCCTGCCGTGGGAGGGGTATCAGATAGGCAATGTATTTCTGATGGAGATGACAGTATGGAGAAAAATATCACCACTCTTCATCTTAAGAATGAGAGGACACACACCTCAGAGGAGAAATCCTGTGTCTTGAAATTAACAAGGATGTAAAATAATGGTTCTTAAACAAACAAATAAACAAATAAATAAATGAAGTGAAGTCAGAACCAGAAAGGAATGTTCAACTAGTTGCCAGATGCCTTTCACCATCCTCAAGAATTCCCAGGAGGATATGGAGATGCCCAAGAGAATGGAGGAAGGAGGAAAACCTGAGGGCATAAGAGGACCATCCAGTGTGCATTAGCTTGCAGTGAAGCTGTAAACTCTAAGAAAGAAGGGGGTAGGGGGGAAGATGGAGGCCAAGTGGATCTTCGGCTCAGAACAATGGTTCGATCCCTGCCTTGACTATGTGTGACTCTTTAAATTCCTCTGCGTTTCTCCTGGTGTCAGGAGCAGAGGCAGCTGTTAGTACTCAGGACACTTCCCCCTCCAGCTGCAGCTGTGATGGATTCTGTTGCTCTCAGGGAGAGGACAGAAATAGGTTCGTGAAGGCATATAATTCCCGGTGTGGGGGTGGGGAGTGGAAAGAGAGAGAGTGAAGTGGAAGGTTGGCCACATCCATTCACTCCTGTCTGAGATGCTGCCTTGAAGAATATGAAGTCCAAGCTGCTGGAGATTGATTAGAAGTGTGAGTCCCCATAGTAGCTCAGGACAGAGGTAAGGAATCAATACACTCCTGGTTATTCTTTAGTGTTTATTTAGTTTTTAGTGTTTAGTGTTTATTTCAGAGTGGCCGTTCCTATTAGGGGAGGTAGGGGTGGAGGGCCACTTACTTAATCTGATTTCAGGAGTTGTCATATATTTTTTTAAAGATTTATTTATTTATGTATGCAAGAGCTGGGTTGCAGGCCAGAAGTGTGGGTGTGTGTGTGCGAGAGGATTCACCAGAAACAGAGCAGGGAGCAGAACAGATGGAGCTATTGAAATACGCTGCTGAGGGGAGCAGCGGGAGAGACAGGAGAGGTCTGCTACACCATGTGGGTCAGTTCCCTGGCCAGAGCATAGCTTCATAGTCCTGTGATTTAACCCTTTGCACCACTAAGGAGGCCCTGAGCTGTCATTTTTTAGGAGAGAAATCTGATTATCTTGATACATAAGAAGAGGAATTGCCTTTTCTTTCCCTAGCAGGGTATTTGTGCTGTGTGTGCTGTGGGGTAGAGAATAGAGACACCTCAATCCCCTCTGCTCCCATCTGCCCTCAACCCTCCCCCTCTTCCCTCCCCACCAAGTGTCCCCAATTTGTCCTTGTCTTTTCATTTGGAGAATGCACTGGCACATCACAACAAAATTCCAGCTGGACTAGGACAAACTAGAGAGACAAAGCACCACAGGGAAAAAAGAGTTAAGGAAAAGGAATAGAAAGAAAATAATGGCTAAAAATACTTAGTTTACTTTTTTTTTCAATTACTATTTTTTTCCAGTTTTAAGGAAAATTTCAGATGAAGTAACGCTGGTTTAGAGCACTGTACATGATCCAGAGGTATACGGCCTCATTCTTCAGAGCTCTATTGCAGCACCACATCTACCACTAAGGCACTGGAAGTCTTCCACCATAGCAGAGACTCTCATTTCCAACCCCCTCCTTTGGTAACTCAACCCTACAGTCATATTTCTAGCATGTGCTATTGGTTTGGTTCAGTCTGACCTTTTGTTTTGTTTCTCTATATTCCACATAGAAGTGAAATCATCAGTATTTATCTTTCTCCTTTTTTTGCCTCTCCTTACTACCCACCCCCAACCCCATGTCACAAATGGCAGGAGTTTATGTATATATTTTTTAGATGAGTAGTATCCCATTGTGTATATGTACATCTTTTGGATCCATTCATCTGTCTTTGGGCACTTGGGTTGTTTCCATGCCTTGGCATTGTAAGCAGTGCTGCAATAAACTTAAGAGTGCCTATCTCCCTTCAAATTAGTGGTTTTGCTTTCTTCAAATAGATACTTAACAGTGGAATTGCAAGGGCATATAGTCAATAGTAGAGTTTCTGTCAGCCTGGGTTCCAGTGCGAAGAGACATGACCCCGTTTTGCATTCATTGGAAATCTAACCTAGAATCGAGTGCTTCAGTCCTTCCAACAATTTTGTATGCAGCCAATTCAGTGACTTCAACTCCTTCCTGTTTAATGTACCTGCAATGGTTTCTATTTTCTTCCCTGACTGGTATACATAAGTAAGAATTCTTGCAGAATCTGACACAATTAGCTACTCTTTTCCAGACAGTGTCTCCTTTCTGAGTAGTTCATACTCCTTGGGGAAATTGAGTCAAGAGTTTTTATTAAGACAGGTCAATAAAAACATGTTCATATAATGTAAATGACAAAATAGAAAAGGAGTAATGACTAAGTATGAGGGCAGAGGTGCTGACGTGCCATCTTTGAGTTGAGGAGGAGGCAGGATTTAGTGCATGCTGGAGCTGGAGGACGTGGGTAGCCACTGGAGTATGGGTGAGGGGCCAGAGGGTTCTACAGCCTTAAACTCCTGTGAGCCTTCTCCGCATAAACCTTTTCTTCTTTCTAGAAACCCTTATTACCATTTTCTCAGCAGAGCGAGGACAGCAACCATACCTCTATGTGCAGAGAGCGCTCAAAAAATCTCTCTGTGAAATGAATAATGAATGACTTGGAGACTGTACCAGCACGGAGAAGCATGTTGTCCTAAGGAAAGAATAATAATTGAGTTACAAATGATCCTTTGGAATACATTTGCTTATAAATCGAAAGCTACTTTTAAATATCCTTCTTACAGATAATTTGAGTTTTAAATAGACTTAAATAATTTTGCGTCTTTGGAGGGGTTGCACAAGTTGCTTACGGAATTGTTTACTTCAAACAAATAATTTCATGCTTCAAGAGAAGCCCTCAAATGTTGATGTTCTTTAGTATTTCCTATGAACAATTCCACTAATGAAACTATTTCTTAAGGTAGAATCATATAAGTGGCAATAATAATTTAAAAATTGGAAACAAAATGTCCTAGAGAAAGAAATGGGATTAAAATATTTATTAAATTGATACATTGAAATTAATGTAAACAATAAATATATTTAATGACACAAAGGCCTGTTTATGAGATATAGTTGAGTGAAATAAGCAGTTTACAAGTCATATATTCAATAGTTTAAGGAATTCAGATTGATACATTAAAAAATTGCTGGTATATCAAATAACTTTCTTCTTATATTGAAATCATGAGTGGGTTTTTATTTTCTTTTTTGTTTAGCTAACTTCTCTATTTTTCTGCAATGAAAAGATATTACTTTTGTTTTTAAAAAATTTGTAATTATATATAAATTTTATAATAATATATTATTATATATAAAATTTTTATAATATATAATTTTTAAAAGTTTTATAATAATATAATGATAATCCTTGGGTATATTTTTTTACTGAAACATAATTGACTTATTAGTTAATTTCAGGTGTCTATATTGCAAAATGATCACCATAACAAGTTTTCTTAATATCAATCACCATATGGTCACAAAATTATTTTCTTATCATGAGAACTTTTAAGATCTACTCTCTTAACTTCCAAATATGTGATCTAATATTAACTGCAATCACAATATTCTATATTACATCACCATAACTTAATTATGTTATTACTCAAACTAAGTCGCATTTTACCCCCTCATTTATTTCCTCCATCTCCCACCCCTGGCTGCCATCAATCTGTTTTTTGTATCCATGAGCTTGGCCTTTTTGTTGCTGTTTAGAGTCCACATGTAAGTGAGATCAAAGGTATTTGTCTTTTTCTGTATGACTTATTTCACTTAGTATAACACCCTCAACATCCACATGTTGTTGCCAATGAAAAGATTTTCTTCTTGTTTATGGCAGAACAATAAAATAGTATTTTATTTTTTACATATTTTCTTACACATCAGTACGCATTTTAATTGCTTCCTTATTTTGGCTTTAATGAACCTGAGTGTGCGTATCTTTTCATGTTAGTGTTTTTATTTACTTTTTTTATTTGATTTCTTATTTACTTTTTCTTATTTCTAAAAGTGCCTATCTAGAGCATATGGTGGCTTTATTTTTAATTTCTGAGGGACTTTACATTGTATTCCATCACAGCTTCATCAATGTACATCCCCTCCACTCATGGACAAGAGTTCCCTTTTCTATGCATCCTGACCAACACTTACTATTTCCTGTCTTTTTGGTCATAACCATTCCAGCAGGTGTGAGATGATCGCTCACTCTGGTCTCCTTGACATTCCCTCATAATGATGATGTTGAACACCTTTTCAGGCATCTGTTCACCCTCAGTATGTCTTCATTGAAAAAATGCCTATTTAGAACCTTTATCCTTTTATTTATTTTATTTTATTTATTTATGCACACAAGAGCTGGGGTACAGGCCAGAGGTTTGAGGGGTGAGAGAATTCACCAGAGACAGAGTGGGGAACAGAACAGGCAGATAGACTGAAATACACTGCTGAGAGTAGAAACGGCTGAGACAGGAGAGGTCTACTGCCACGGGGGTCCCCTCCCTGGCCAGGGATCAAAATCACACTGCAGTGGCTGTGGAAACCCCACAGTGGGTTGTTCAACCCCTTGTACCACCAGGGAGGTCCTTCACCCTTTTAAAAATCACTTTTCTTTGCTATTGGGTTTTATGAATTCTTGATAAATTTTTCTATCAATCCCTTATCAGATATAAAATTTGCAAATATTTGCCCCATGATTCTTTTTATTAATGATTCCTTTGCTCTGCAGAAGCTTTTTTTTTTTTTTAAAGATTTATTTATTTATGCATACAAGCACTGAGGTACAGGCCAGAGGTGTGGGGGGTGAGAGGATTCACCACAGACAGAGCGGGGGAGCAGAACAGGCAGATCAACGGAAGTACACTGCTGAGGGGAGCAGCGGGCACAGCAGGAGAGGTCGGCTGTGCCATGTGGGTTCCCTCCCTGGCCGGCAGCAGGGATCGAACTCGTGCTGCAGTGGTTGCGGTTTGCTTCATAGTGCGTTGCTTAACCCACTGCACCACCAGGGAGGCCCGAAGCTTTTTACTTTAATGCCCAACTTGTTTATTTTTGCATTTGGTCAAAATGGTATTTTTCATTGAAAACAATAAGATTTTGGTGTATTCCATCAACTGCTATAGTCAGCGTTACCCACACATCCGTCAGCCCAACTGTCCATGTTATCCCACATGGTTCCCCACTCTCTAGCACTAATATCCTTAACAGAGAATTTTCCCTTCATCTTTCACAGCAAAAGGCAATGTAACCCATATCATATCTCCTCTGAAGTAAAGTGCTGTTCACACAGCGTTTGCATTCATCTGCAAGGAGTGTAATGGTGCAGCAAACATTTTTTTCTCTTTCATTCCACACCAGGAAATGCCCAGGTGGTCTAGGTGTGCCAGGAGTAAATATTCATGATTTATGTATGTCTTACCTATCTTGAAAGATGCTTGTTAGCAGTGTGGCTGTTTCTTTAGGTGGTAAATTATTATTCATTTATCATCTCAGACTATTTCATATTCTCTAATACAAGCAAGATATTTAAAAAGTAGGTTTTAGCTTTTCCGCTAAGGGAAGAGAAGATTTAAACTGGTTAAGGCATTATAGTTTTAATATGGAGGCTATAGCATCTCCCAAGGACACTGAAGAAATATTACATAACAGGTGTCAGTGTTTTCCAATTTGGCTGGCTATAGGTAAAAGTAAGAGTTTCAGTTTTATGTACTTAACACCCTCTCTCTTAGTTATCCTTGATTTCCACTGTAATCTTCTCCAAAATTAGCTTCCAATAGAACACAAGCTCCCTCTCCAAATATAGCCTCCACCAACACTAAAATAGCAAGCTTTTTTTTTTTTTTCCTATCTCTTCTTGGTCACAATCAGAGAAGAGAGAATTCAGTAAATTTTTTTGTCTGTGAGGAGCATGTTAAACACAATTTAAATATTTTTTGGAAAATAGCAACTCACTATAGATGGGCAGCTGGCATGAGTTAGAACTGTCAATATTTTATATGACCAGTGTCCCATCAGCCCTTAGAACAGATTTTGATGTACCAGGTCTTGGGATGCAGACTGTCCGTTTTCAAATGATATTTTTTTTGTTGGTAGCAGTGCCAAGGAGAATGCCAATGTGTATGGAATAAACAAATGCAATAAAGACAGACTCAGCAGGAAAAAGAAAAATACATTTTTAACAGAACAAGAAAAGGGGAAGGAAGTGGACATTCCTGGGGGAAATGCATATGATACATGAAAAACTACTGTCAGAGAGAAACAAATGGAATAGAACACAATTGTTAGATTAATGAAATGTTGGATTCCCAACTAATTGAGAAAATATGAGTCCTAGTAAGAAGAAAAGAGGTACAAACTAAAGATAGCAGAGCCTCTTCAAGATAAATAATTAAGAACAGAGCACAGGAGAGTCATGAGCTTCATGCATACAAAATTTGTCCTCCCTTCAAAGGAAAATTTCAGATTGATGGTAACAGGGAACACACACAGAGAGAAATGTAGTTTATTGGAGGGAACAAGGTTTTGGAGAAGGAAATATTTTATAGTTACTCCCAACAGTGCTTCATGAGGTAAGAAATCTATCCATCTCCAACTTGCCCTGAGTCTTTGCTTTCTTTTATTTAAAATAAACAATGTAATCACTACTTTCTTGGAGTTTTATTATCTCTGAAAGTTGTGAAAAGTAATATTTTCAAAAATCTATGTACTTCATGCCCTCCTTCTTAATGTCTAACAGAAGATGGTGTAATGCCTGTTACATAACTGATACTCAATAAACTACCAAAAATTATTTCAGAGGAAGTTCAACCATCATCGATAGCTTCCCAGGAAATATTTGATGTCTCTGATTTTGGAGCACAACATAGTGAAGCCACTACATTTCACTAGTGCCACTCATAGTCTTCACCCTTTATAAATAAACCCATAATGCACAGGTTATTTGACAATATTTTCCCACCGAGTGTTATGATTTGACATTGAAGAGTGCAAATATACCAAAAATATGTTTCGTTTTTGTCTTTATAACTTGGGGATATATGTGGCAACTGGCATGGAGAGATGGGCAAGAGTGAGGGCACCAGAGGGCAGAAAAAGTGTGGTCATGGCCTTAGGTACTGGGCCCTACAGGTCTGTCTTGAAAGACTGGCTCTGCCCACTTAACACATGACTATCAGCAGCTCATTTAACCTCTTTAAGTATCAGGGCTATCAGGGCTGTAAAGGAATAGGGTAAATATTAATTGTGTCATTAAGATTAAGGCATCAATTGGTGGCCAAGAATGGCAGAGCAATGGACTCCAGGCTTTGCCTTGAATGCAGTTTCAGATTTGTGGTAAGAACTCTCTTGCACTGCTGGTGGGAACGCAGGCTGGTCCAACCATTATGGAAAGCAGTATGGTGGTTCCTCAAACTACTAAAAATGGAACTTCCATATGATCCAGCAATCCCACTCCTAGAAATATACCCAAAAGACACAAAAACACTGATTCAAAAGAATACCTGCACCCCTATGTTTATAGCAGCACTATTTACAATAGGTAAGACCTAGAAACAACCTAAATACCCCAAAACAGATGATTGGATCAGGAAGAGGTGGTATATATACATAATGGAATACTATTCAGCAATCATTCATAGGAACATGAATGAAGCTGGAAGGGATTATGCCCAGCGAAATAAGTCAGCAGGCAAAAGAAAAATACCGGATGGTTTCCCCCCTAGGAGGAATGTAAGGGACCCAAATAAGGATCAAGGAAAAGAAGAACAATAACAACAACAATAAGAAGAAGAGCAACAACAACACAACAAAAACAAAAAGACAAGGACAAATTGGGGACATGGTGGGGAGGGGGAGGGAGAGGGACTGAGGTGATGGTGCACTGGTGAAATGGTGATGAGGAATCCATGGGGATTACAATTGATGTCAAATATATATATATACATATATATGCATATACATATATACATATACATATATACATATATATACACACATATATACATATATATGTGTGTAAAGAAGGAAAGGGGAAAAAAAAGAACTTGAAGGGCCCAAACTGGACTTGAAAGCAGTTTGCACATGTGAACCTGATTTTCTCAGACTCTTTATTAGGTGTTGAGAGCAAATTTCAACTAAGTAAGGATTATTTCTAAAGTTACTATGAGGCAGGGTGGAATTTACAAAGATGAATAAATCGAAACACAACCTCTCTCATAGCGCAGATGACCATGGGGTATGTGCAAGGAAATATTTATATGATATATGTAAGAAAATGACATGTGCAATAACAAGATACAGATAAAATGCTGAGGGAAATTAAAACATTATTATTTCCAGATAGAGGAAATAGAAATGTGATTTAAAAAAAAAAACAAAACTCCCTTCATCCAGGTTTTCTAAACCCAACAAAATCTATATATTATCCGTGTTTCCATTCAATCAGTGGATATGTGAGTACAAATTCTAAATGTGTTATGAATAACACTGTAAATCATTATTTGCTTCTTTTCAACTTAAGGTCAAGATCAGTTTGTACTACTGAGTGGGGAAAGTTATAATATAACAAAATGTACTGATGGAATAAGCCAATCAGAAATTTGGATTCTAATTTGGCTAGCTCATATATTATTAGCTTTAGAGAAGAATAAGTTAATTGTATCAGAACTTCTAAAATATGATGAGAACTATACACTAAATACTAAGCCTTACTGGCAATCATTACAGAACATGACTCATCTGGCATCATTAATTGTCTAGATTCATCTGAGTGGAGAGTGAGTTGCTCAGACTCAAAAGCACTTTCCAATAGCACATGACATGTAGTGTACTAGGGAAAAGGGTATGACCTTACTTGAACATGGATTCACAACTCTCATGGAAAATATTTTTCTGTATTGAATGAGGCTCAAAATAACCGATTTTTCCTCTACTTGGTCAAACTAACTAAACAATGAAAGGAAAACTTTTTCACAGATTCTATATTGTGACATATGAATTTCACTAATATTATATAACATTTTATATATCTGTAATGTCACTAGCATTATATAACATTTTATATGTCTGTAATGTCTAACTCATTAAGATTTCATAAGCAAAATTTAGTTCAGGCTGCATTGGCTTGTTTTTAAACTTTAATGATAAAAATACCAGATTTGATGGATTCCCTCTTTCCATTTCCAGATATCCTGATTCTGGGAGTCTTGAGTGGGACCCACAATTTAGTCCATATCAGCAGCAGCCCTGAGTCATTCTGAGGCAAAATGATGCTGGAAAAACTGCTGTAGATTTTCTAAGCTTGATACAAAGGCTGTTTTTAATCGAAGATCTAGTATTTTATTCCTCAGTTTCTAGAACACATCCTGTTTCTATTTTTATTCTTAAAAATACCTTTTATTTCTGGCCAAATCTAGGCCATGCTATTGAAAGGGAAAAAATATAAAACTTTAGATATCTAAATGCTCAAAACTAGTAGTTTTCCAAGTAGGTGTGTGTACCCCCAAGAGTTGCACAATGACCCACTAGGGTGTAGAGAAAATACTAGAATTTATATTTCTATGAACTTTCATCTAAAAGAAAAATTTAACTTGACTGATTTTAATGGATTGGACTAATAGTTTAAATTCATAGTTTTTAAGTAAATATACATACACAGGCTTACAACACTTTTTTTTTTTTTTACTGGTAGAAGTAAGTAATTAAGAGATTGAGAACCAATTGCTCTAGTCAATAAAGTTCTCATTTCCCCAAACCCTGAGTGTTTACTAATGCCTTGTATCATTGCTTACATTTAATGTACTTATGTCTTCTTTTCCCAATTAGAATATAAACTAGAGTACAAAACTGATTATGCAACCCCTTCTTGCCCCACACAGTGCTTAGCCTAGAGTTTTTCATCAATGGATGTTAAATAACTCTTTGGGGATTAGTCGGTTCTGTCTCTTGTCTTTCAGCCTATCAGTTCTCTAACTTCCACGTGATTGGCTGTATACAATACAGACTTCCCTTTCTCACCTCTCTGTTTTCACACGTTCTGTCAGCCGAAACAGCTCTCCGCTCACATTTCCTTCCGGTGATTACAGGCATCTTCACCTCCCCTATTATCTCTTCCTTCCTGGCTTATACACGTCCCCAGGGCCAGTGTTCACTGTCTTTCTGGAGTAGACCCTACAAGCTCTGATGAGCAATTGTCATGTTGTGGGCAAGTCTGAATTCTCTCACGCTTTTGCGTTTAAAAAAGAAAAGACGTGTGTCGTGTTCATAACACAGGGGATCAGAGCAAGTATTTGAGTGATGATTGAAACCCAATGAAGAAACAAAATGTGGCCTTTATTATCTATAAAGTTAAAAAAAAACAGAGATATGTTCACAAGTTTAAAAGAGTAGGTAGCGTCATCAATCATCTCAGACTTTTACAGAATCATTTTATTTTGATGTATACAAGAATGTATAAAGAATTGGTGTGTTGGATCAAAATAAAATTCAATGTTTTAGGTTAGTTTCCTTTCAAAGTTAATAAGTTGTCAACAATTAAAAATAAGAAATGCTCTGAAGAATGCACAAGCATACCAAAATGGTGGGGAATTTACACGATGATTTTCAGAAAATAGGAAGATGAAACCAACTATAAAAGAAAAAATAACTAATCTTAACGTACATCTTTTTGGAATGGATATGTAAATAAATTTCTCCCTAGGTTTTCTTTCTTTATATAAATGAACATTTAACATAGTGTTTGGAAATTTTTGATATTTTTCCAATATACTTTTAAACATTGTATTTTCTAGCATTTGAGAATGACTCTATCACATTAGCTGTATTTCCAGACTGATTCCAACTGAGAATTTTTGTAATGTTCTTGGGTTGCTTTTCTGTATTCTGTATTTAAAATTCTAGAGGGATTTCCAAGGAACTTTTAGGCCTAGAAAGTAACTAGAAGACCTGATTTTATCCCAGAAAAGAGAAACACATAGTTCTGATCTTTAAAGTAAAAAATGTTTCTGCCTATTATTTAGAAAATATCTCATAATAATTATTAATGTTTAATTTATTTGATTAACTACTTAAGTGATTAGTTACTACTAATAGTTATTATTTAATATTTGTCAAATACAAAGGTTGAAGTAAGAAAAGGTCATATGGAAAGTAAATGCTACATGAAATTATTTGTCTGTAATGTGATTGGCATTGGGTAAGTTACCACTGCTGTCCATGGCCAAGTGCACATTTTCTATGGCATAGAATAATTGTACGTCCACATTATCCACCCAAATGAACTTTGAACTACACATCATATCATGTACAAAAATTAAGTCAAAGTGAATAATAAAACTTAATGAAAATCTAAAATAATAAAACTTTCTAAAAAACACATAAGTAAAATATATTGAAATCTTGGATTAAGAAAAGATTTCTTACATTCCATACTAGAAGCACTGAACATAAAAGAAAAAATAACTTGATTTCATCAAATGTAAAATGCTTAGTTCTTGAAAAGATGCTTCTAATAAACAGACTAGAGGAATATTGGATGATATGTAGGAGAAAGAACCTTCTATCCAATGTAATTTATAGGAAGCCCTCAATACTAAGAAGAAAACCAATTTAAAAAAAGGGATAAAACATTTGACCAGACATTTCAATAGAGAGATGGCAGCAAAGTCAAGTGAGCATATGAAGAGAGAATCAGCATTAGGAAAATGCAAATTAAAACCATAATTAGATATTTCTAGGTACCTAATTGGATGGCTAAAATGAAAAGACTGACCATATCAAACATTGTTAGGGTTAGGAATGAAGGTACACTCTCATTCACTGCTGGTAGGAATGTAAAATGATATGACCGTTTTGGAAAAGTTTCTTGAAATATCAATCATACACCTGCAGCCATTCCCATCTTTGATAATACCCATGAGAAAGGACATCATTGGCTTATACAAAGAATTATACACAAATGTTCTAGAAGCTCCACTTAACAATAGCCACAAACTGGAAATAACGCAAATGTCCATCTAAAAATGAATATACAAATAAATTGTGGTTTTTCCATGCAATAGAAAACTACTCAGTAATAAAATTGAGTGAACTATTGTCACTTACTGTGACATTGATGAATAATAAAATAATGATGCAAAATGAAGGAAGTCAGGTATAAGAATACATAGTGTATGGTATCATTTTTATAAAATGCTCATAAATGGGAACTATATAATCTATAGTGGTAGAAAGAAAGTTAATGGTGTTGGAGCATAGAAGCAGAGCACAGAGGTGATGGGAAAGACCTTACGGGGTGGCAAGAAGCTTGGGAGGAATGAGGGATATGCTCCCTGTCCTCCCTCCTTGAGGTGGTGACTCGTGGTTGTATGTATATGGCAAAGCTTGTAAAGTGCAGGCCTCCCTGGAGGCACAAAGGTTAAAGTCTCAGTGCTATCAAGATATCACCATCCCCTGTGGCATAAGTTAGATCCCTGGCCAGGGAGCTGACCCACAAGGCAGTAGACTTCTCTTGTCTTGCCTGATGCTTCCCTCAACAGTGTATTTCAGTCCATCTGCCTGTTTTGCTCCCCACTCTGTCTCTGGTGAATCCTCTGTCCCCCACACCTCTGGCTTACACTCCAGTTCTTGTATGCATAAATAAAAATAAATCTTAAAGAAAACTTACAAAGTGCACTCTTGTTTTATAGAATCATACAAAAATTGTAATCCACATTTAAAGTATGTGAAATTGATTGTATTTCAATTATACCTAAAAAAATTATGGGTTATGTGTACTTGCTGAATTAAAGAACATAATAAAGCACTTTTGAATTGTGAAAGTAAAAAACGACAATTGAAAGACTTATTTTATAAATGTATTTATTTTAGTTTTCTTAAAAATTAGTAGGTGAGATAAAAAGGACTATTTTCTCCAAAGAAAGCTCCAAGGAGAACTGGCCATCCAACTGGTTCCTGGGTAGTGTTTTTACCTTCCCAAGCATCCACCTCCACAGTTTATTCACAGTAAATTGCATTTACACTCATACCCTCCTACAAATTGCTAAAAGTTCAATTGCTTCTTCACCAATGATTGCTAATTATTTTGCTTCCTACAACCATGATCAAAGTCAAATACAGTCCAGTGACATGATGTCACACTTGTGTCAGCCACCATTCCCACAAAGTCCTCAAATTCATTGCTAACAGCACAAAGACTACCTGTCAGTTGAACTTTAGCTTCTTCATTGTTGGATCTTCTTTAACAATTCATGATATAGAAAAAAAGAGAAGTCAGATCTTTTTAGTCTCTGGAGTCTATCCAAATGAAAAATGTTTTGAGAAAATTGTCAAGCATCATGCAAACAGTAGATTCTATGGTCATCTTTTGCTGTGTCTCAATGAATGTCCAGCCATGTGTCTGTTAAGCATCACCCTCTAAGTGTCTGTTTCCAGAGGGAACATTTTGATTTATTGTTACTTTTGCAACCAGTGATGTAAAGTATATAAAAATAAAATAATAAATATTTATTGAACATTCTCTGTGCCTATGTGTATTGGGCTAAGCATTTTATACATGTCACCTTATTTAATTCCCACAATGATCTCAAAATACACAATATTATCATATATCCCATTTGCAATTGAACAACTGACTCTAGGAGAAAAAACGTAATCTCACCAATTAAAAGTGTCAGTATCTCTTTTGCAGAGAAGACACACTCAAATCCAAGAAGCTGGAGAAAGAAATGGAAAAAAATTCACATTAGGATAACTAAAATCAAACAGAATGTAGATAAGCAGAATTCTTGCAGTTATTAGAGGACAAAATGGTACACCCATTTGGAAAACTGTTCCAATTTCTATTCAATTTAACCTTATTAATAAATACACTAAACATTTCATGAGTTAACATTCCACTTCTAGATATAATCTCAACAGTACATATATTGACAAAAGTACTTTGATTCCTAATATCTCAAACTGGAAACAAGAGTCAGTTGTCAATAAGATGGATGGATAAACCAGTTGTGATATATAGCTATGCAATGAGATGCTGCAAAATAATAAAAACACACAATATGTGACCACATAGATGAACATCAGAAAAATTATGTTGAGTGATAGAAACCAGATTACCCAAAATTAATCTGTGGCGTGTGATATTTAAGTATAGGCAAATTAACCTAAAGTAACTTAAAGTACAATAGGATCGTGTTAGAGATATTGATGGGGAAGGAACACCTGGGAACTTTCTGAGATGATGTAGATATTGCACATATTCATGTAAACATTATTAAGGTTGCATTTAATAGTTAAAAGTAAAAAAGAGAAAGAACATGAGTTATTGAACTTTTTTTTAAATGTAAAGTGAAATTTTTAATAAAGTATGAATGAATGCATGTAGAGTCTGCAAAACACAAGAGTGGATAGAAGAGTGAGAACTGGTCAAAGAAACTACTTACATTTTGATGCGTAATTCTCTCTCTCTCTCTCTAAGGGAATATTATTACTTCTGCAAGATGGTAATGTGGGCACTTATTATTTATCCTTTTCAATTGTTTTCAACTGTCCATTCACAGTGCACACCCTCTGAAGCCCAGCCACATGTCCTGTTCACACTCCTGGGATCTTAGTGATGTTGCACACACTGAAAGCAGTGCAATATTGAGCTTGATATGTGATTTAAATGATCTTCAAGTAAAGTCTGACAACATATGATTTTAGCCTTAACTGACAACTCAAGCAGTAATCCTCTTAAAATTGAGACTCGCAGTATTTATCACAACAGAATGACCTAAAAGTCAACTACATATAAGACACTTTCTTCACTTAAATTAGGATTTCAGGACCTCCCTGGTGGCGCAGTGAATTGAATGCCCCATTGTGAAGCATCCAAGGCACAGCAGCATGAGTTCAACCCCTGGCCAGGGAGGGGACCCACTTTGAAAGGTAAAAATAAAAACTAGTAAGTGAAGGAGTTCATTTCAAATCTCCCTCTACCTGACAGCAGAGTCTATGCTTCTGGCCATTCTAGTTTACTGCTTCCCACAAATGACAGCCAATGTGCCTGACATAAGGTGTGTACTCAAAAATTTTTCCGGAATTGAATGGACCCGAGGAAGAGGGGATGGATCCATTCTAGTACGTTTCTGCGTGACCTTGCTTCCACAACAAAGAACAGTGTAGCTTCATTTCTTTTCAGTTCCCTGAATAATCCCCCACTATGTTTGCTATATATCCTTCCATTGCCAAAAAGCCAGATGCTCTTTCTTTTATCTATATTTGTTCAGCAGTTGTGTAGTGCATGCTATTAATTGGTCAATTGGGATTCATAATATTTATTTCTTCATGATCCAAACAATACTGATTCTACTGGGGGAAAGAGAAGTTGCTGTTGATTTGTTTTGGTCCCCAAGACTCTATTCTGTAAAACATGAGTTTATGCTTACACTGGCCCTTCAAGATCATTAGAAGACAAATATCCTTGTTTTTTCTCAATTTGGTTGTTAACCTAAACTTGCTCTGAAGTAGTATTTAAAGATAAAATCCTTGTTTTTTTCATTTGCATGGCATTCCATATCCAAACCCCACATCAGAGAAGTCACGAAAACTTTCAGAGGATAACTAAATGTTCTTGTATTTTATATAGTAACTCTGAAAATAGTAAACATAAGCATTTACGTTATTTGTTATTGTTATAAGAATATTCTTTAATTGATATGAGTACATTAATTTGCAAAATGTCCAATTCTTCAAAAACATTTTAGAGGGAAAAACCCAACGTGTCATTAGTGCCTACTGTATACATTTGGATTTCACGTAATATGAGTGATCCTATAAGAAATTATGAAGTCAAGGGTTATAGCTTATATAATTATATATATCATATATAATGACTTTATGTAACTATAAAGTTAAAGGTTATAAGAAACTAATAAAACTGTAGTTTCAATTCCAGTATCCCTCTTTTAATGCCCCACTCTAGAGCAAAAAGGATTCTTATATTGGGAAAGTTCCTACTTCCCAATAACCTCAATACCCTTCTTCTTTAATCCATCTGCTTTCCTCATGATTGCAGGGAGTAGATTACGGCTAGTTTTTAAATACCAAAGTTTAATTCTGATGCACTGTTGTTCTACCGAGAGAGCAGAACTGCTTCATCTTTTTGCTTCTTGTCACCCACAGTGAAGTTCTGGTAAAAGCTGGAGCAGACAAGGTGCAGGACTTGTCAGGGCCTCTGTCCAGCTGGACTGAGACTGGGCACAACTTGTGGCCACTTGAGGGTACTGTGGTTCTATTCTGAAAAGGCAGAATGGACAGGTAGGAAGGCAGTTAGTAGAGAAGAGATTCATTAACAACCCAAATAGGCATAGTGATATTTAAAAAGCAACAAGCAGGGAGGATAGGTATCAGAGGTTACTATACATTTCATGGCTCCTCTGGGCTTTTATTGGAAAATGAATTAGCTTGCCATGAAGGGTGGTTAGAGCATAAGTCAGAGATAATATTCTCCTTGCAGAAAACATTACAAACCTGGTTCTCCTACCTTCACTGATATATCATCATTTTATGGTAAGGCAAGCATAACTGAAGTGGTCCATTTTTTTTTAAGGAAAAGAGATTACGGAATAAAATTAATAGAACAACATAAGGGAAGATACTAGACAAGTTTATGAATCTCTTTTATAAAATGTGCTCTCAACACATCATATGTTTAACTAACTTCAAGAGTATTTTTCAGTTGTAGACACAGAGTACCTTCTCACTTTTTGATTGGAACAATTTAGCCTTATATGGGTTTGGCTACAAATGAGACTCAAGCAGAACCACAACCCATTCTGACACTGATTTCTCATGTCCATCACACGTTTCTCTGAATATTTAAGAACTAAGTGACCATGAAGAATGAAGGTGTCTTTCCTGTTGCTAGGAAAGAATTTTTTACATTGAGAATTCCATGTCTGTCTACTAGGTCCCACTGGAGAGAGAATTTTTTTTTGTTGTTTCAAGTTTTTTATATCAGAAATACTCTTTTGGATTTAGATCCTCTGACCCATAACGCTTGCTGAAGGCACTGAAAAAAATGTGCTGATGAGAATTGCTTTGAATTTTGAATGGACAGGGATTGGGGGTGCACATTCTTCTCTGTTTCTATCAGTCACAATACCCGGTGGTATTGTGGAATATTGAGAGTACCCGACACCTAGAGCAAGAGGTGTTCTTTCTTTAAATTCCTCATCTTCTGAATTTTGAAACTATAAAGGAATGATGGGATGCTAACTGTCCCAGTCTTTCCCTGCCCCTCTAAGAAAAGAGAACATTTGAATCAGCACAGATTAAAATGATTCAACAATCATTTGAATCAACATATCTCCCCAATTCAGGTAACTGACTTCTCTGCCCTTTGAAATGTAGATGACATGTTTCCACAGCGATTGATTTGGAGTCTGACCCAGTTTCCTAGGCTGAAGGGGGACACAGTTTACAGATTCCCCAGCGACATGGAGGGAAGTCATTTGAATTGGAGTTGAATAGACTTGGATTCAGTCCCCATGTCTGCCACGCTCCGTCTCACACACACCAGACACATTTCCTAATCGGTACAACTGGTATTATAATAGGAAGTAGCTCAGACTTCCTCCTTAATGTTATCTGATATAATGTCTGAAAGTATCAAGTGAGTGATTTATTTGTTTTAATAAAGATTAGCTATTGCTGTTACTATTACTCATGTGGGAAGGATTGATAAGATTTTTGAGCCAGGTCTCTAATGTTGGAAGGAATCATCCAACTATGAAGGGTCCTAACATGTCCTGGCTGATATTAGTGGAAGGCCAATGAGATATAAGGAAGGTTAAGAAAAAAACTGGTCAAAGTAGGAGTTAGAAATAGAAACAAGTCAAATTATTAGGAGCAAGTGCCAGAAAAGCCCCTGGTAGAAGTAGCTCATAGAGTTGATGGAGACATAGGCTTGAGAGCAAGCAGAGAAAGTGGATCCAAAACCACTAGCCAAGGGCCTCCCTGGTGGCACAAAGAGTTAAGTCTCAGTTCTATGAAGCATCTGTGGTCACTGCAGCACAAGTTTCTTCCCTGGCCAGGGAGATGACCCAGATGGCGCAGCAGACCCCTTGTCTGCTCTCCCCTCAGCGGTATACTTCAGGAGATCTGCCTGTTCTGCCCCAGTTTGGTGAATCCTCTCACCCCCCACACCTCTGACCTGCACCTCAGCTCTTGTTGTGTAAATAAATGAATCTTTAAAAACAAAACCAAAAACCACTGTCCAGAATCCACACGGTAATGCTAGCCGACAAATCTGGAGTGTCCCTGCCTTGGTGAACGCTTCAAAGACATGGGTGTTGCTGCTACTCAGCAAAAAGTAGAACGCTTCACTCTACCTATTTCTTCATGTTAGTGTCTCCAAATTCAGAGTCACAGAAGAATAAGGCTGATGAGCAGAAGGATTCAGTAAAGCAAGCACGCCTTTTCACTTTCTCGCTGGTGTCAGTTGCATCCAACATGACTCATAGGGGAGCAGATCCCTGAGGACTGGAAAGATAAGGAGACAATGACTGACCAACCACGCTTTCTGGTATCAGCGAGGAGACCAATGTCAGTATAGTATCAGAACCAACAGACCCTGTGGGAGTCATTCCGATCTATGAGTCAGGCTGAGAAGGTAATTTGGAAATGTCTGCAGTTAAACCCACTCAGTCATCTACCACCTGAGACCCCATCCTGGTCACTGTACTCTGGAAAGCATCTGCCCCGACCCCAGGGCAGCCCCCCAGTTATCTCTGTGCTCTCAGAATACTTATAAAGAAAACTGAACTTGGATCCATTTGGAATGAAAGACGTTCTCCTGATCTTAATGGTTTCAGTAATTCCTCCCAGACTTGAAAGGGAAAAGATAGCGTGGGGGGTTTGATTTGGAAAAAATAGGGTGTCCATCAGCAGTCAGAGCAGTACTCCTGAATCCTCAGTGTGGGGGACAGAGAAGAGGGCGTGTCTTTGAATTTCTCCCTTAAAATTGAATCAGTTTGCTCAAATTTAGTGTAAGTAGACATCATAAAAGTAACTCTACCAAATATTGATGCTTTTCAAATGAACACATGTGGGTTTATGAACCAGTGATATTATTTTATAAAGAAAACTTTGAAACACTTGAGAAAATGGTAGCACTCATCATCCATCATTCTAGGAAAACTGCTTTGGGACTTTTGGCCTATTTTCTGTCCGGGGCCCTCTGCTAAATGTCATCTGGTTGCTCCCCAAAACTGCTCTTGTAAAATAGAATTAGAAGATCAGCTCCAAGTATACATATGCATTTTGGGGTTTGGGGAAAGTGAAGAAGGAAACCACCCTGCGTGTCGGTGACAGGTTGTGAATCCCCAGCTCTAGCTCACGGGCTTCGTCAGCTGCTCTGGACACCGAGTGGAACTCCCGCGCTCTCTGCAGAATCATTCACTGTCCGCTGTGACCTCATCTACCAACCAGGATAGACTGATACAAGGGTGGTGGAGCAGTGAGGCAACTGGTGGAGCGGTGCGTGCACACACACACACATACACACACGTGCAATGACAAACATCTCCACTTTCTTCTCCTTCATGGACTGGACAACCCATGAGAAACACTGAAATTCTAATTTTGTGTATTAGACATTGTGGCTTCTATCTAAGAAATATTGAAATATAGCACTTTCTCTAAAACCATTCTAAAGGTTTTATAAATTAATTGATTTATCCTCTTAACAACTTATGGGAGGGTATTATTTCACAGGAGAGATGACTGAAAGCAGAAAGATTACATCCCTTACATATGCACATGCCAAAGCTTGTATTTGGCAGCACTGGGGTTCAGATGCAGCGGCCTGGACCCCAGTCCTTACTCTTAATCCCCTCCCCACTCATACACATTTCCTGTTGTCGAGTTTTAGAATAATGGGACCAGAAAGCCATTGCCCTGGCCAGCCCAGTGCTCTCTTCGGAGGTGCCTCCGTCATGCTTAGAAGGTGGGGAAGGTTGGTATTCTCCTGAAATCACCTGAAAAAGTAATTTTAAAGTTAGTATGGACTTTCGTGGGATTATTTGCTCCTTGCAGTCATTTCCTGGCCAATTAAAAGTATGTAGGTAGGGCCTCCCTGGTGGTGCAAGGGGTAAGTCGCAGCTCTATGAAACTATCCGCAGCCACTGCAGCACGAGTTCAATCCCCAGCCAGGGAGCTGACCCACATGGCGCAGCAGACCTCTCCTGCCTCACCCACTGCTCCCCTCAGCAATGTTTTCCTGTAGATCTGCCTGTTCTGCTCCCCACTCTTTCTGGTGAGTCCTCTCACCCTCCACACCTCTGGGCTACACCCCAGTTCTTATATGAATAAATCTTTTTAAAAAAACTATGTAGATAACAGAATAATCAAAACATCTCCCAATTAGGAAGTTGAGCTAAAAATGGAGTTTCACTGGTCAAAACACAGGTTCACTAGCACAAAATCACCACAAATCCTTCGAATCAAATAAAGAAGCATCTCAAAGCGGAGTTCAGTGCTGAGCTGATGCAGCTTCAGTGTAAGGCACTTTTCTTAGACAGCTACAGGTGAGGGAATCCAGAGGGTAAAGTTCTCACTGGAAATTCCCTGTGGAAGAAACTGCACCATGAGAACAAAAATGTGCCCCATTTCCACTGAGCAGGAGAGGAAAGAGTGGGGGAGGGGAGGGGAACTAACAATACATGTTGGCTCTAGCAGACACCCAGGAAGAGCTGATGCCACACCTCTTCCTGCCGAAGACCAGCTACGACAGAAGGCCAGGTCCCCAAAGGATGGAACGGAAAATGAGGGGGGTCCAGGGTTACAGTACGTCATCAAATTGCATGGCTACCAATTGCTTTGTTTGATAAAAGAGCCAATCATACAACCATCCCCATGGATGATATTCCAGCAAGCACAGTTTCTGTAACTTTTAAAACTTTAATTATTAAATCGGCCAAAACAAAAGGGAGTCCGAGGGGGGTACACTTTGGAACCTCTGCTTTTTCAGTGCAGTTCCCCTATGTCAGGCTTTTGCCTCACAACATAGTCAGGTGACCTTCATCATCTTCCCTTCACAAAGGATGCCTCCTTTTGCAGTTGGGGAAACTGAGATCCCAAGGGGCTGTGTCTCAAAAAACATCCTCGGGTGTCCAAATATCCTAATAAGTTATTCCCTAAATCTTTCCTTTTTTCCTTCTTTCCTCCCCGCTTCCTTCATTTCCCTCCTTGTCTTCCATCCTGAATTCTTCTCTCCTTTCTTTTTCCTTCCAACTCCTCTTGTCAGTTGCTTTAGACAATTTTTAAGAACTGTTTTCTTGGAAATTATCAAAGCATAAGCCACATGCTCAGTGGTCATAATTTAACAGGTGCTGCCCTTTGGACAACTATTTGCAAGCCATTTATTTGCACAATTTTAGTACAAATAAAAATGCTAACAAGTAATTGTTAATTTGATTTCATAATCCAGATAAGAGGTTCTCAGAGGGAGGGGAATTGCCGAGGGTCACACAGTGACCTCCATGAGAGCCGGAACTGGAAATGGGGTTTACATGGAGGAACATCCACTCTCCCTCCTCACACAGCCTGTCCTAGAAACTTGGAAGACAGTCGGACTTGGTGTAGATTTGATGTTTAAAATGACATACTTGTAGCTGCAACTATTTAACTCAAGATCAAATAGTTATATTTCTGTATCACTTGTCTTAACTGAATCTAATCTGTTGCCTATTGGCGTCTTTGCCTACCTGTGAGCATAAAGGAAAAATAAATTTTATGATGTGTGTGTTCCCGAAGCCAACACTAACTGGCCAGCGAATGAATGAGTAAAACGTCTCTTGAAGGAAAGTGGAAACAGCATTGTGGGCTCTTAGAAATGATGTATTGGCCACCCCTGCCCCCCACAGTCTATAAAACATCTTCAGAACAGGTGTCTTATAGAATGGAAGACCCGAGGAGCTCAGTGCTTAATGCATGAAGCATGAAACCATGCTTCATGAAGATCCCTTCAGACCACAATGCTTGCGTTACTCCCTCCGCCAAGTAATTAAACTGTGTGACATCCTTTCTCTCACACTTACTCCATGAGTTCTTAATGGGAGCCTCAGGCCCTGTGGTGCACCTAGCAGAGCCAGGTGTGGGGTGTAAATCTACCCACAGGAGCTGGAGACAGACATAGAGGAAGAATTCTCTTTATGTGCCTCTGAGTAACTCTTCCAGGAAGAGAGATGCCAAATAGCTAGTGGGTGAAAGGCTCTATTTCAGCTTGACATTGGTGCTATTGGATAGAGAAAATGTCCCAAGAGAAGGAAATTGTGAACTCTGTGGTACTTGGTATTCTTCCAGAGTATTAACACTGAATATCCACTTAGTATCTGGAGCATTCCAGGAGTTTGTACACATCACTCATCATTTGCCTGGCATTATGCCAGTCAGAATTCTTCACACATACTTCACTGCATCGTGCTCCAGTGGGTGGTGGCTTTGTTCTCTGCTTCTGTGTTGTCTTACTGCTTCATGGCTCGAGTTGAGCTTCTTTCTTTCAGGTGGCTGCAGACAAGAGAACAGAACTGGAGTTCACCTACCAGATTAGATCTCAGTGACCCCCAAATGGTCAAGCCTGGAGCGTGAACAGGTGTGTTTCCTTCCAGACAGCCAGACCACGATGGGACTTCAGGGAGTGGATTGTGAGCGCTAGCAAAGGAACTTTCCCATCCAGGTACCAGGTACATGCAATGGCACCTGGGCAGCCAGGAATAAAATAATAAAATAATGCTTGTGTGCTCTCCCCACC
>JAGFMF010011861.1:723405-788948 GCA_019455555.1 Galemys pyrenaicus
CTTCCTTCCTTCCTTCCTTCCTTCCTTCCTTCCTTCCTTCCTTCCTTCCTTCCTTCCTTCCTTCCTTCCTTCCTTCCTTCCTTCCTTCCTTCCTTTCCTGGGACCATGAAAATATGAATAAATTCCAGGACTCTATAATGAAAGTACTAAGTGTTCATTGTAGAAGCAAAAAGATAGAAATGCTTACAGAAGAACACAAAAGGCATCAGGAAATATACAACACAGATAAATGCTGTTAATATGTTTTATGTAGCTTTCTAGCTCATTCAGTTAGGAACGGGTGCCCCCAAGCCCCAAGTCCAGTTATCAGCCTGATGGAGAAGTCATCAAAATCAGGAGGGTGCTGCCTCCACCCCACCCCCATGCAATTAAAAATGGAATGTTCAAACACAAGCATAGCATAAGAGCAACAGACGAAGGTAGTTTCAGAAATGCAGGCTGGGTAAGTGGGAAAACTCAGTTGGCCTTGGTAACTGAGGAGACCCCCACAGGCCCAGCCAATCCGCAGGACACACAAAGCAGCGTCACCCAAAGGTCAGACCCCTACTCCTTGCCCCTGAACCTACACAAGCACCTTCTTCTCGTCACCTCAGTGGCTACCCACTCAGACCCCTCTCCACTTGGAGGGCTTTCCCGTCCTTTCTCTTGTCTATCAATGACCTTCCTGTTTTTCTGTAACTTTTGGCCTCAGTGTTGGATTCTTTCCTCGCTGAAGATAATCACAAAAAAGAGACCACAGACTCTGGGTTTTCTCCCCAAGTCCTAATTCATTATCAAACAGAACTTTTAAAACAACTGGGATTGACTTCCAGCTGTATTGGAATAAGACCCCATTGATGGCCCACTCTGAGGAAAACAACTGAACTCAGACGTGTCATGAAACACCGACTTCCTGAAGATACTAGAAATAACTAGAATAAGCGAGGCTGTGGTCTAGAGCTTGCTTGCTGGAAGGAGGCATGTGAAGAGCTCCACAAGTGAGTTCCTACCTACAGCATCCAGCCCAGTCTCCAGGAAATTCAGACTCAGCATGAGGGTAACTGAGGCGTGTGTAGAAGAGCCTGGGGACTTTCTGGCATGGAAAACCAGAAATCACGAATGCTGCAAGAGTATGGGAATTCTAAGGAAAACGAGCTAGAAAAGTCATCCCCAAACCTGTCTATCCACCTCTGACCCACGAAGAGCGTAGGTGGGAACAGACACAACACAGTTCAGCAAAAATAAAAGATCTGGATTGAAACCAGATTTTCTGCCCAAGTGAATTTTCAGTCCAACCCATCTGTGAATTCTGTCTTTTCCATGAGATACCAGTTCTGAAGATGCTTTCTAGACTAAGCCAGGGCATTACCTGATCACCAGGGGTCACACTGCTTCCTCAGTTTCTTCCTTCCTTCAATGGCATTTCTTTTTCTTTTTTTTTTTCCCTAAGATTTTTTTATTTATGCACATAAGAGCTGGGGTGCAGGCCAGAGTTGCGGGAGGTGAGAGGATTCACCAGAGACAGTGTCGGGAGCAGAACAGGCAGATGGACTGAAGCACACTGCTGAGGGGAGCAGCGGGAGACAGGAGAAGTCTGCCTCGCAATGTGGGTCCCCTCCCTGGCCGGGGATCGAACTTGCGCTGCTGTGCAGTGCACGCTTCACAGTGCGGCGCTCAACTGCTGCGCCACCGGGGAGGCCGCCTTCGATGGCATTTCAATTGGAATCGTGACCTTAAGCACTTGTATATCATAAAACTACATAAAACGCGGTCACACAGATAGAAAAACGTCAGAGTCCTACACTCCATTTTTCTCTTCTCTTGAGACTACGTTTCATTTTCTTGGTCCTTTTTGACTCTATAGTGGACACAGAGATTCTGGATTCTATTATTTTTTCTCCAATAAATATTATTTCTCCAAACAATGTAATTATTACTATCAATAAATTTATAACTTGTTTTAGGCATCCTATTGAAGGTATAACAGAGAATAGGAAGCAAACCTCTTCAGCCTCACTAAGATAAATAGGGGCAAGACACAATGAGTAATTAAACACTTCTGATATGCTTAGTGAAATAAAGGAATCAGTCAAATTTTTAGGTAAAGGGTCAGAGAGTAAATATTTTGGACCTTGCAAATATTCGATGAGGCAGTGTCACAGCCATGCCATCAGAGATGGTATATAAAACTGTGTTTCTATGAAGCTCTGAGTAAGATACTGATGGCAGGCTGGTTTGGCTCTTGGGTCAAAATTTTCCAGCCCTGGTGCCAGAGAATAATACACACCTTCTTCTTGATACTTTAGATAGAATGGTAAGAAAAGGTCACTCTGAGGAGAAATATTTCAGCTGAGACTTTAGAAAATGCATTGTGTTTGGGGAAAAGAAGGAGTAAGTAGTTTTCAAAAGGGCAGGAAAGCCTTGGGCTGTTTCAGAAACTGTCAGAAGGCTGGTGTCGCTGGATTGTGGTTGGCAAGTGGCCGGTTAAGATTAGGGAGTAGAGAAGAAGACCCTTACATGCAGCTCTGATGTCAGCATGTGGAATTCAGATTTTCTTTGTAGTGTCAGGGAGAGTCACTGAAGGGCTTTACAATAGAAATGGAGAGAAGTGACCTGGCATAGAATTTAAAGGTGAGGCAGTCCAGTGTGAGAAGAGGGTAGAGAGGCCTAGAGGGACAATTAGGAGCCTGGACTGGGGCATTTGTAAAAATCCTACAAGAGACAGTTGAAACTTTACTTGGTGTTCCTCTACATGACTAGTATTTGAAAACTATTAGTTGCCCTGTGAGGTTTTATCATTCCTAGGAAATAGTAATGTTATGATCCAACATTAAAATTTAGGAACCAAAGTGAACTTATCCTTATCCCATTTGTATTGTTCCCCAATAAGTATTGTCATGGAGTTGGGATGTAAATCTAGGAAGACTGATTCTCAAGTCTGCCTTAGCCATTTTCCTATAGTCTATGGCCTTAATACGTCACCTTTCCTGCCTCTGTTTGTGACTAAGTGGTTTCCAGAATTCTTTGGGTCAATTCACCATGATTAGTGGGAAGTCATTGCACCTTTACTTATTAAAGCCAAAAGCTGCACTGCTGACCTGTGTGTGGGGAAGCTAGTGTTCTCCACCAGGAAACACCTCAGCTCCGAGAGTATCTCCCAGAGACTTTCACAGCAGAAACCTCACTGAAAGTGGCAGAGTGCAGCAAAGCATGAAGATAATGTCATTCTTCAGAAGAAAGTGTGTGGAAAACACCAAAAAGATTCTAAATGGCAATTTCTCTTTATTCTTATTCTTTTTTTTTTTTTACCAAGCAGCAAGCACTTTTTGAATTTATGACTCTCACACTAATTAATTGCATTCGAGAGTAATGTATACTGGGAGCTGGAAGGTATTTGCAAGTTTACTCAGGCTGGTAATTTTCAACTGGGCTCTAGGGATGTCAAAAAGCCAAAGGGAGAAGAGATGGAAACTCAGGAATCTAACAGGTCACCTTCAACTCAAGAACTTTATTTTATGGATGAATTTTTTTTGGGGAAAGAAGATTCCACAATTAAAAATTTTGGTCACACCTATTTCAAAGTCTTAATTCTTACAGAAGAGTAAATTATGGCTCAGAGAGGTTAAATGATTTATTTATTAACCCACAGAGACTCAGTGGCAGGGCAAGGACTAGAACTTATAATTCTTTAATTTGTTACCTTGAGAATCAGTACGGTAAGAAATATTAGAGAAAATATAGACTCCACCAACTTGGATCTAAGCATGACCAGCTGTGGCCATGGCCATGGCCATGGCATTTGCTGTGGCAAATCACGTCACCTTTCTTAACTCTCCTTGTCTGTAAAAAAGAATTATAGTCTTTGTTTTCCTTATTCTTAATCCAGCAGTTTCTCATAGACACGTGGCTTTCGACAAAGTGAGGAAGGGTGAGATGAAAATGCGAACGACAAGCTTGGGACAGTTCTCTCTTCTTGTTTGCACGTATAACTCAACAGGAGTGCTCCACCAGAGCAGGTTTTGTCTGTTTTATTAACCAATACAACCACCCACAGTCTGAATAAGAACCTTACCTGTAAAAAGAGATCCATAAATATGTGTTTAGCATATTATATCTACCCACCTCTAAAGATGTGACTAATCCACCTTGCGCTAGTGGATGTTAAGCTATTTTCAATGGTCCGCTGCCACCTGCTGGTCATGTGAATAATTTCAGCTGGAGCCATGAAAATCAAATCGGGGGACTTCTTACTTTTTATACTGTTTTAACAGTATTTGTATAGATATTGTGGAAACGGTTCATATATTTTATAATAAAATAAAAAGCACTGTATCCGTAGAACAGGAAACCTCTTAAACTCTCATACCTATACTGAGAAAGCTAAATAAATCTGGGAAAAGAAAATCTGTACCTGAGGGAAAAGGGCAGAAAAACGGGTGAGACGCGCCCTCTTGTGGACATTTAGAGACTTTCGTAGCACAAAGAGGTGGGAATTTATCTCCTTGGCCTAAGTGAAAACTTCAATGAGGAAGAGCAATGGGGCTTTGGTGGTAGATTATGGGTAATTGGGTGGTGGGTGTACTATGGTTGTGCTATCTTATCGGGGGTGGGATGTTACCTCGATTAAAAATAAATAGGTTTATTTTTTAAAAAAGATTTATTTATTTATGCATACAAGCACTGGGGTACAGGCCAGCGGTGTGGGGGCTGAGAGGATTCACCACAGACAGAGTGGGGAGCAGAACAGGCAGACTGACTGAAACACACTGCTGAGGGGAGCAGCGAGCACAGCAGGAGAGGTCTGCTACGCCATGTCGGGGCCCCTCCCTGGCCTGTGGCAGGGATCGAACTCGTGCTGCAGTGGCTGCGGTTTGCTTCATAGTGCGTTGCTTAACCCACTGCGCCACCAGGGAGGCCCAAAAATAAATAGGTTTATAGGAAAACTCAGAGAAATTTACTTTTAAATTGTATTTATTTTTCTTGATACAACATTGGCTTACAACACTGTGACTTAGGGGTAAGACTCATACCTCTTCAGATGTAAGTTACCACCCACACCTATCACCAAAGCACCCAGTCTTTACCATATTCAGTTGGGCCCCCTGCCCCTTTTGTTCCCACTTCCCACCTTCCCTCCTCTGGTAGCCTCAATTCTTAAAGAATTTTAGACTGTGAGATTTCTGCGTCCACAGAAAAATCCCAAGTGTCATTTGCACTCAGGTCTGGTTGCTGAGTAATAAGATTTCCTTCAGCACACCCGAGTTCTTCCCACCATTTATTTTATTTACATTTTAAAAGGAAGGGTTATTAGGAAAAGGAGAAAGGAAATGAGAGGCACCTGAAGAGTCACAGGTGAACTGTCGAGCTGCCCCCATGATATTTTTTTAATAAAGTCTCAGAGCAAAATCTGTTTTTTGTTGGTAGACAGGATAGGTTGCTTCCCTGTGAGATTTCTGTGCACCTTATTTTCCTATGAAGTGTGTAGTGTTCTAGAGAAACATTAAGGTAATTACAGTTATGAAAACCATTAGATTTGATAAGCATCTCAGCTTTCCTGATCTAAGATTGTTCACCCGTCTCCCCCACTTATGACTCGGTGCCTATGAATGTAAGAGCTTACCAGGCAAACAGGCTGTTACAGATATAATTAAATTAAAGATATTGAGATGGGGGATTATCCTGGATTATCCAGTTCTCAGGTAACCATGAGGACACTTACAGGAGGCCAGAGGACCAAAGCCAGGGAAGGCAACGACACAAAAGTAACAGAGATTTGGAGGATAGCCGTGAGCCAGGGATGTGGGCAGACACCCAAAGCTGGAAGAGGTGAAGGGTGGGCTCTCCCTGGAGCCTCCAGATGGAAGGAACCAGCAGCAAAGACACCCTTAGGACTGATTTCAAGCCTCTGAGCATCAGAATGTGAGGGCTGAGCACATTATAAATGTATACAAATAATACGTTTGTATTAATTTCTAAACTATTTATTTACTTATGCATACAAGTGCAGGCCAGATGTATGAGGGGAGGGAGTGAGAAGATTCACCAGAGACAGAGTAGGGAGCAGAACAGGCAGACTGACTGAAATACACTGCTGAGGGGAGCAGTGGGCACAGCAGGAGAGGTCTGCCACGCCACGTAGTTCCCCTCCCTGGCCGGCAGCAGGGATTGAACTCATGCTGCAGTGGCTGCAGTTTGCTTCATAGTGCGTTGCTTAACCCACTGCGCCACCAGGGAGGCCCCCATTTGTATTATTTTAATGCCTAAATGTGTGGTGATTTGTTATGGCAGTAATAGGAAACTAATAATGTGCAAATCTTTCATGAATAAGATTTTTAAACACAATCAGCATACTATTCTTATTCTTCATAAAGTAAATAATCCTTTAATATTATGAAATGCCTTATTCAAACTTCCTTGATTTTATAGATCTAATCACCCTGTATTGTTAGCATCTGTTCAACCCACCTGCTTTCCACAATCCATCATGAGCTTAAGAAAAGGGGTCGGTTCTATTCAGCCACATATCTTCAGCAGCACAGAGGCCACTGCATCTAAAGGATGGTTAATCACAGCTTGTTACGTGTAAATCTCTCTGTATATGCACACATCCTATTGGCTTTGTTTCTCTGGAAGTCTCTGGTTTATCACTGATGTAGATACATAAATAGTGTATAATATATGTACACGGACACAGTGCAAGAAGATGCATGCAACACACATGTATACCCATTTATGTATAGTCAGTGCAGCCACTGAAATGAATAAATTCTACAGCCTTCTATCAAATTAAAATTAGCCCACAAACCTTGTGGCCAGATCACCCTTTAGAGAAGATGCCAACCAAACCCTCGTTTTCTCTAGATTTGAGGTTCAGCATTCAAGAGAGAAGGCAAGAACCTCATTTGAAATGTTCAGTTGCTTTCTTCTCTGGAGGAAACAGAAACTTCCTTTCAGGTTTCCTAGAAGAACCATTTCACTTGCCTGAACAATAGGGAACAATTTTTTAAGAGAAAGAACATTTTACGAGATCCAGCAGCTTGTTTTCTATTATCATTCGGGAAACATTAGCTCTTGGATTCCAGCCCACACCCTGCTGAACTTCCAGAGGTTCGTGTTAACAAGAATGTAGAATGAGGGCAAGGCCGAGGTGCTTCTGGCCCTACTAAGCCATCGTGACTGGGAAGAAGCAAGGTTTTTTCGCACATGGTGATTCTTTCAGGAAGTTGAGAGCAACGTTCACGCTGGTGAGACTGGTTGATAGAAGGAAGTGAATGGAAACCAGGAGAGGCTCTGACTCACCTATTGTCCCTCTGTGAGTTGGGCCACTGTAGGGTCATAGAAAACTTTCAGGTCTTTCCACCCTCCTGCCACTGGTATAATGATGGACACCTGTGGTGATGCACGCATGCCTAGGTGGGCATGTACAAGTGGGCGCACCTGGGTTTGGACACGGGCTTATAAGGGCGGTGTCATGAGGACGCCAACGAGAGCAGCAGCAAGAGAGCAAGAGCAGCAGCAGCAGTGGAACAGGACGCCAGCAGTGGAAGCAGAGAGAAGCAGCAGCAAAGCAGCCAAGAGGGTGAGATGTGCTGGGGCCTGGGAGGCCAGCCAACCTCCTGGCCCGCCGGCACCCATGCCTGCCATGTTCCTGGTCGTCTCTGAGAGAATGGTGTCACCTCTAAATAAAAGCATAAAAGCCACCTAGGGCTCCAAGACTCCTTCCTTTACCCTGTCTGCTAGAACCATCCAGAACTTGCTCTGTGCCTCCTTCCTGGCACTACAGTCACTTTCACTCCAAATACATGAGAATTGAGAGATGGGGAAAATTAACTCAAAATTAAGGAGAGAACTGGCAAACTTCCAGTGCTTTGAGTCAAGACTGATTATGCAAAATGGGAGAACAAATGTTTGTATAAAAGAGCCTCAGAAGAAAAAAACTTCCCAGTGAATTGAAAACTACTTGAAAGAAGGAAAACCACAGCTCTGTTAGCCTCCCTATACCTGTTGTGGATAAATAAAACAACCAACAAACACACTCACTGATTTTTCTGTATCTGAGGCAGAAGCCTGGTATCATATCTTCTGATTCATGGTTGGAGTGCTTGCTTGGGAAGGAAATGTCCTTCTTACAGTTTTGAGTACTTTATTTTAACATAGGTATATTTCTATTTACCAAAAAAAAATTGAAGAAATGAGTTATAAGCTTCAGATTTAAATGTTAATGGCATGTAAGCTAATCAGGGTAGTGGCAATTTTTATTTGCTGAAATACATGCTACTGTAAATAAAAAAAGTTACCTGGAAGCAAAATCTCAATGACAGTTTATTATATCATCAAAGTGAAGACTTGGGCAAAATCTCAATGATAGAGAGCTTAGTAGATCATCAAAGTGAAGATTTGGCCTTGAGAAGCTATCAGATTTTACTCTGCAACAACTGTTCCAGCAAAAATTCGAATTTAGTTTAGGTGAGTAAGAAGTGAATGAGTGACATTAAACGTGATTATTGACGGGGGCGGGAGGGGGGCTTCTAGTTCTAAACTGCCCCAACCTGAAGATGTGCTGATGGGAAAGCAATGCAGGATTTAACGTCTTCCGTTAAAAAAAAAATTATTTATGCACACAAGAACTGGGTTTAGACCAGAGGTGTAGGGGTGAGAGGATTCACCAGAGTGGGGAGCAGAACAGGCAGGTTGACTGAAGTACACTGGTGAGGGGAGCAGCGGGCGAGGCACGAGAGGTCTGCTGCGCCATGTGGGTCATCTCACTGGCTGGGATCAACTTATGCTACAGCGGCTGCAGATGCTTCATGGTGCAGTGCTTTATTCCTTGCGCCATCTTCCTTTTTAAAGGACACATAGATGGAACTGGGAGGGATGATGCAAGATGAATTCAGTGAGAAGGAGAAAGACAAATACCAATGGTCTCATTCATATGTGGAGTACTGAGAAACCAAATAAGGAGGCAGACAAAACCTACCCAAAATCATACCCTAAAGCATGACTGTAGAACTGTGGCTACCAGATGCAGGGGGTGCAGAGAGCAGGTGCGGATGGGCCTGGTGGGCTGAGGTGGACTATGGTGCCTTGCTGGTGGGTGTGGTGTGGTAACACACATCTGACGAGGTGTGATCTTATACTTCTGAATTACATACAGTGCTGTCACCTATACTAGACCAATATCACCTCAAGTTAAAAAAAAATCAAAAGACTAGACATCAGAGGTTGGGAACCCACAGTTAGGTGTGGGTTGAGAGGCTGGTTGACCTTCAGTCCCCAGATTCCTCTAGACCATGGGGTGGAGCCTATAGTGACTTAATTCCATGCAGATGAGATTTGCATCTTGCCTGTCAGGCAGGCTCAGGGGAATGGGGTGTCCCAGAAAACTTTACAATATGTTCACAGTATCGATACTGATTTAGTGCTCGTCCTGCCTTCCAAGTTGTTGAAGCATCCCTCTTGCTCTGTTGCACATCTGCATGGCCCCAGATTATTTCTCGTTGCTGTGACATCTGGAAACCAATGTTTGAAAATACAACATAGGATACTGTTGTGTCAGCAACAACACACTGATAAGTGGGAGTCGTGGAGCAGGCTACACAATGCAGGATGCTGCCCAACGAGCAAGATCCTGGCCTTTTTATTGATAATCAAACAGCATCAGTTACATGGGGTAGGAGAAAAAGATGAGTGAAACAGAAAATGTGCTTGAGTGTGTTCACCAGATAATTCATATCTGCTTGATGACCAAGTGTTGTGATTGAAACTGTACCCCAGAGCCCCGGCCACGGTTCCAATCTTATCAACAAGGCACCCACTGATCAGCTTCTGGGGTCCCTAGTTACAGGAGTCAGCAGTCCCCCGGGCATTCCCAGTCATACCTCGTGATGCACACCCTTCCCAGGGTGATCAAGCTTTCTGCTCTTGGTTGATTTGGAAGGCACCTTGCAAGGTTGGGCTCCCATAACTGATTGACTGGGCAGTCTGACCTCGTATAGGAATGCAGAGCTGCAGGTGTCAAAAAGGGTGGTTGAACAGGCCACTTAGGATTAGCAGACCCACAGGAGACACTCAGGGCCCTTCCAAGGGACTCACATGAAATATGACCTCTTAGAAGTGCTTCTTGCCTTGGCATTGCTTTCTGTGCTAAGAACTGCCCGCCAGGGCTCATAGGCACACAGCTTTCTCTAACTGAATGCAAACCTTGTCTAGGCAGCCAGGGGTGAAGTTAAAAGTGCCCTGCTGGGCTGTAGGGCCCAGCTATGCCTTCAGGAAATGGAGCCTATTTGTTTTGCTTTTCTCACTCACCAGCAAGAGAGCCTGTATAGTGCATTGGAGGCCAATTTTTGGCAACTGTCAAATCTGTTCTGCTTGCTGTCTTTGTATTTCCTGCTGATCTGTTTTCTTCCTTCCCCCAGGGACTGTGCACAGAGTTGTAACAGTCGGTAGGAGAAATGGGATTTTTGGATCCATGTTGGGGGGTGGGGTGTTAATCCCAAAGAGCTGGTAAATTAAGTCTGGGGTTCTAGCTCTAATCTTCACAATGAGAACTGTCTAATGTTAGACCATAGGGGCCCTACTTTGGGCCAACCCTGTTGGCCTGGGTCTGGGAAATTTGGGGGGTTTTACTGGGAAACTGTAATTAGTAATACGCTCTCTTTTCTTTCTGAACACTTATTCTATTAAAGATCGTTCACACTGTCTTCTCCCTTTGTCTTTATGTGGCAGAGGGGAGCATCCTGTTTTAGAACATGCACCCCTTAAATTTGGGGTCCCTGAGTACCCCTTGGTCATGTGGTAATAAAAAAATTTTTCTTGACATTTAGAGTTTTTCCTCCCAGTTTTATTGTGAAATAATTAACACGTACATTTAGTTTGTAGGTCTTTAGACTGTGTTTAAATGAAAACAACTAGCACTTTCGTATTTAAAGAAGTTAAATGGAAGCATACAATTCTAGTGTTGAAAATGTTTTGGCTCTTAATTAATTTCCTTTATTTTACAGATGAACTGAAATGAAGAACAGATAAAGGACATACTAAAGCCAAAAGCACAGAGTACTAGCAGGGTAAATATTTTCTAAAAATACATCCAGTGAATTATCTGCCATGTTACATGGTTCCTCCAGAGTGAAGGATCTACTGGCTTTAGCAAAACGGGATCATTTTTTTCGTGTGTGTGTGTGTGTGTGTGTGAATTTGTAGTTTTTTAAATTGTATTAATTTTTGCTTCGGTAACATTTTACAACACTGAATGTGACTTAGGGGTACAGGTTCACACCTCTTCAGTCATCCGTTACCACACCAACCTCACCACCAAAGTCCCCATAATCCGCCACCAGACTCCATCCGGACCTTTCCTTCCTTACTGCTCATCCCCTATCCTCTGCCTCTGGAAGCCTCAATTCCATGGTCAGATTTCCCTGGTTTGTTTTGGTTACTTTAGTTAGATTTCTTTATATCCCATGAGTAAAATCATCTAGCATTTGTTTTTTTTTAAAGTTTTGAGCACTAGTAATTCTCTACTGCTGCATTCTCTAGTTATTTCCTTGCAGTCAACACATCATAGCTTGTCAGTCTTTGCTGTAGACTGTAACATGAATCTCTCACTTGTAGAAACTGGCAGAGGTGGTATTCGAACCCAGGCAAAGAAGCTGGTTGGGATCTCAGGCTTTCTTTGCTTCATCCAGTTAACAAGAACAACAACAGATTGACCAAGAGTTCACACAAAAGGAAGTCTAGTGAATACTGGCTTCTTGCTAGCCAGATTACCACTGTTCTCTCAGCAACCTAAGTCAATCAAGACATGGATGAAATTACCAAATGGGGATGAAAAAATTTTCAAAAGTTCAATTTCATTTCTAAGACATCTTTTGATTTCACATAGTAAAAATGGGTAGAGAAATATATGGGTAAATAAGAGTTACTCTCTAGACTTCACTTTCCATTATAAAGACCCCTTCTCCTTGTTAAGTGTCTGGCTTAAGATGCTCTCAGCAGCATCCTGTGCTCTGTGTTCACTGGACCTGTGCCCAAAAGCACTGGAGGGAATATGGGGAAGAGGGGGATTGTGCTAGTAGAATCCAGGGTGCTGAAGACAATCTCTCCTTAAACAGCTCCAAACAAGACCGGAGCACAACAGCAACGGCTGGGCCTGACCATGTCCACAGACAAGGCACTCCTGGAGGGAAGGGAGATCTTCTAGGTGGAGTCTCTGCTAGGCTGGCTAGCCCTGTCTGGGATCTAGCCCTGCAGCACTTTTCCTGATTTCCTCCTCCAGTTTTACTGTCACAGGCATCGGAACTGTAGGTTTCTTTCTCTTCCCCCTTTCTTTTATAGGTATTATTCCCAATAAATTGTTTGGATTTCCAAGTCCATGCTGCTTCCTCGATAACCCACATTGACATAACGAACTCACGCCCATTAATAAATCACTTTTATTTTTTGCCTAATCCTATTGTTCTAATGGAACACACTCTATGCATCCTGTCTGAGTTAAGCACGTTATCTCTTGCCCCCTTCACAGCTTCCATTGAGGGGCAAATCCATAGTGTTCTTGGACCAGGTGTAGCCACTTGAACAAAGATGAGTCAGTTAGGGCTCTTTCCCAAGAACTGAAATGATGAGGTATCAAATCATGGTTATAGGATTTTGAGAACAAGAGCTATAAATTCATGTTGATGGTTGAGGCCAGAATTGGTGCCACAGTGATTTCAGACCTCATGTAAAAGTTATGTGGAAAGAGAAGCTGAAGGCCTTAGGTGGAAGTCTGTTGAAGCCCCGCGGCAACTGTAAACTAACTGGTACTCATTGTTCTAAGTAGGTGAGTCAGCACCTATCTGCCAAAGGTGGGCTGACAATGGCGTTGTAGGCCTGTCCAAGTGTCCTCACTCCTCAGAGACCTATCCCCTGAAATACCATTCCTCATATTGTTCCATCAACTGCAACAAAGTCCTCCTCACTCTTCTCCTGAGTTCAGTCTCTCTGTCTTCTAATTATTCTTCTATGGTGACCTTCCCAAACCCAACAAAGATTCAGTTCCTGGCCTGCCTTTATAGAGATGTGGAGAAGTCTTTATTTTTCCCTTGTGCCCTCTGATAACAGATCTCCCCAGCTAGACACTGGGCCCTTGCACAGAGATTACCTCATTCTACGACCACCTCCACGATTCAACCTCAACGATTCCTTACTTACCAATCTCCATGCCTGGAATGACTTTTCTTATTCAGGGGTGGTCTACCAGAACTTCCCATAACTTTAACGATCAAATCATCACTAAGTTTGGCTAGTCCAGATCTTCCACCGAATCTTATGACATGGATTTGTCCTTTGGTTCCTCCTTCCTAGGGCACAGTTGCTCTGAGGCTGAAGAATGAACACCAAGTCAATGGATGTAGGTTTGAATCCTGCCTTTCCTTTTTCTGTGGCCACTGTCAGGTTACTTACTATCTTTAATCACCAGTTTCTCCAAATAGGAGATTAGAATCAAAACATCCTCTCCTAGAGCTGTGGGAAAAATAACAAGGCAGAGTACATAAGAAGCATCTGACACCCACAGTTGTTTACAGATTTGGTTTTCTTTCTTTCAGGTTCAAATTACTTTAGTTTGGAGCTGCCTGTGGTAATAAAACATGTTGTGTTTTTAACTTTTTTTCTTGACGGGCCATAGAATATAAATGCAAACATTTGAATATTTCACACTTTAATTTTTCTCTGGAAGCAAAAGAAAATTGTTACTACACCTATCTTTCCCTGAAATGAAGAGCATAGGAAGGAAGGAGAAAGGGAGAGTGAAAGAGAAATGGAAGAAGAAAAGGAGATAGAAATAGGGATAGAGGGGGAGAGAGAGAGGAGGAAGGAGACACAGAGAGAGACTTAATGCTTTTATGTGAGAAGTGGAAGGCTATTCAACCACAAACACAGAAGTGCTTCCAAAACACTGTTTATGAAACTGCTCCCTTCAGATTTCAAAATAATACAAACACAGATCAGTCTATGAATCAAATAAGTGTTTCCCACCTCCTCCCACGGCTCTTCCCCACAAGCTTTCTGGAGTGACCCTCTCAGAGGAGGCTATAGATGAATCTCAGGCAGTTGCCTGCCTGTTTTCTTAACAGGCTTGGATGGGAGTTGTAAAGTTTGGCTCCAGAGACCTGACTGAGCACTGACCCACCAAACTGCCTCACAACTTTGCCCCAAGTAGAGCTGGGAGCCAAATTAGGCCTTGGCTTCCTGCTGCTGAAGAGGTATCCTAAATCACCACAGCAAAGTAAGCGGGGAGGTTCTATCCTGATCACACAAGGAAAGCTGGCTAAATGCTGTCATTTTCTACCCACAATGCAAACAGCCCCATCAATGTGAGAAAAATATCCCAGGGCCCAAGTTCTGCATAATGTTTCTAAGTCGGTTTCCTTTTTGGGATGCTGAAGACTTCCCCCAAAGGAACCTTCACTACTTTTAATCTGCCACAGAGCTTGGCTTTGCATCAATCATCTTAAGAAAAATCTAAGAACATCGAAATGCGTTCATCCCCAGAGAACTGGACCTCAGTAACATATTCATTCTTAGTGTTTTTGGCTAAATAGACCCATGTCACTAGCTTAATTGGTGGCAGGTTATTTTCCAGATGTCAAATAATCTCTATTTAAGAATCAGAAATAAAAATATTCACTCCTAAAGGAATGATTTGGAACACGAACAACATAAGTATTTATTTGAAAAACAATTTTCCATTTAAGTAAAAATGGCAGATCAGCTATTGTAGCTTCTTTTGACTAATTCTGACTTGCACTCACAGTCACTTTTATTCCTCAGCATCAAAGATATTGCTGCAGAAAACTATTTCACAAAGTATTTAGAAAAATTATATACAGCCTATTCGATAATTAATTAAAATAACAAAGTAGAGTGATATAAAGCTAAGAAAGAAGTGGATATTTATAAACACAAATAAATAAATATGTACAGATGAGTCTATGCCACATGGACAAAGAAAAGCTTTACAATGCATGTGATGGCGACGGGCCTGGGAAACACCGTAGGAACCTGAACTAATACAATGCAGTCTAAAAAGAGGAAAAAGAACCCAGCGAGTCTGAACTGATAATACCCTTGAAGTTAGATTAAACTGAATCTTGGCCCCATAGGTAAATTCCTGTCACTCTGTGGGAGGGGCCAAACGAAGGTGAGAACCGCATGCTTCCAACTGCGGACAGGTTCTGCTCAATCTTCTGAACCCACTTGCAAATATTTCTATTCCATTATTGCTTCCTTTTCCTTAATGAGTTCTCGAAAATTTCTAATGTGGAGCTGATGTTGTCAAATAAGGGAAAAAAAAAGTTTTCCCAGATCTGGATGAATATGAATAGAAATCCAAAAATGGGCAAAAGAGCTAAAAAGAAATCAAAGCCTTTTTTGAAGCCTGTATCTTAATTACTATTAACTAAATAAGCACATTGGGCAGAAATCTCAGTTGAAAACTAATTAAATTCTATTGTAAATCTCTAAGGCTTGGGGGAAAGCATATGACACTTCAGTGACTAAGATTAATGTTCATCTATACGCAACAGTTGCCAGAATAAACAGCCTGTTACTAGAGGCCTACAGAAAAGGTCTCCTCTCTATGGAGTGAATCTTGTGACCTGTAGATTTCCTTTCTTTCCCTCCTACATTGGCCCTGCCCTGTGAGAGCTACACTGCATCTCTCAGGATGGTGTTCAGGCAGCTGCAAAGTGGGATAGGAATTAGAAACCCCCTCCCAGTGTTGAATCACCAGGTCAAGTCTGGCAAGTAGCCTCATGGGTGAGATCAACAAAAGGTGAGCAGCCCACTGGTTGGTGCAGAGTCAGAGGCTCTTGCAGGCCTCATGCAGAGTTACCTGTTTTCTGCAAGAGGAGAAAGCCCCAGGCTGCTCAGGTCTGCCATCAAGTAGATGGACTCTGCCTGCAAGTCCCATATTCTCATCACTTCCCCTGCTACTTCCTCCAACCAGATACTTCCCAAATAATCCAGAGCAAATGCACGATATAGCATGAATGAAGACTGATTTCTAAGAATCTGGATATGACACCATCCTTTAAGAACAATTAAAATGGAGCTTCCCACACAGCAGCAAGTGCATGACTCAGAATAGTTTCAAAGTTAGATAAGCTGCTTAATACTGTGCACGGTGTATATGCAGCCACCTGGTCCATAAATCACACACCATCTATCCTTCCAGACTTCGTCTAGCTTTTACAGTCAGAGGAGTTATGTACAAATAATTTTCAGACTGGCAATTGTAGACCCACATGTTTATAAGTTATTTTGATTATGATAAGTTATCCACATGTCTCAGTTTATATCCCTTGGAACAAAACTCACGTAAGGGAAACAGGCTTTTTTCATTTGTGCAACTGGAAATGTCCTAAGGTCTCTAGAGCACAGACAGGACCGTGGAGTCTCACTGGTTATACTTCCTAACAGGGGATGCCAACTATTTGTCTATGGAAGGGCAAGGCAGAGACACCACATGCCGAGTGGAAATTCTCATTCCTCCCATGAGCCTGTGGGTTCAATACATGGCAGAGGAAAAAAGCAGAACTGTAAGAGATTCATTCTTAACTACTGGGTGGTCTACATTACAGGAACAGCAGCACTAAGCTTGATTCAAATGTATGGGATTAAGTTAAAATTAATGACGATGCTTAATTAAGCCTGTTTCTTCACTAGACTAAGCAAAACAGCAGACATTTACATGGATTTATATTAAGTAGGTCAAAATTTTGAAATTTTTTCTTTCTCTAGCATGTTATCCTCTTGAAGGTTAAACATTTAATATAATCATCTTTGGATCAGACATTATACATTCTTTTATATTTATGGTTGAAATTTCATTGAAAAAAGAGGAAATGGTACTGCAGTCATAGAAACTGGTGTTGGCACTTGTGGGCATCCCAAACGGTTATTAATATGCTTTTGATAGTTGACAAAAGAGAAGCCCATGGCCACATCCAACATGAAATACTAGGTAGTGGATGAATGAGCTCCTAATGAAAGAATTATCCTTGGTTCTCTCCATCTCATCCTCTAATTTTAATGTCAACTCTCCTCCCCCTTTCTGGAGATGTGGTTAGCTTGATTCAACTGTGTATTTAAAAAAATCATATCTCCTGCAGCTGCTGAGTCTCACTCTGCCAGTACTGAAATGCGGGAAACTCCACGGAGAAGAACAACACTGAAAAGACAGATGTTGAATTTCACAGTCTCCTTAAGAACATACATGGCATATATATATATACACACACACACACATATATATGCAGTTACCTAGGGAATCACATATTTACATCTGCTAGCTGTAGTTTTCACTGCTTGTAGATCTTCACATTTCTATTCCTTTTTCTTATATAAAAAATATTAAAACTTTGTGCTGTGGCTAAAAGAATCTGTCATGATAATATTTTTATAGAAGTTATCTGAATGAGCACTGCAGTAACCCTTAACCTTATCAATGACCTGATGGACAGGGATCACTGATGTTTGTTCTCCATCAGCATGGGCCAGTTTTGAAGAGGGCTTGTCCATGGAAGTACTGTCTGCAAAAAAATGATACAAGAAATTAGGCTACAAGATAAGCTGGTGACAAGCCTAAGGCACTGGACTCTATTTTGCACATTAAAGAGACAGACAAAGGAAATGAAGTCCTGGTTGTTTCTTGGTTTAGATAATGTGTAGCACTAAATTTCATGGTTTTCATCTTCAAAGTAAATTCCTATATATGAACAAATATTAATTTTCCTCTTCATGATCTTTGTTAAGCTATTTTAAGAGATGTTCTGGTAATAAGTGGTGACTTTCAAAGAGCCAGCAAATACACAGATCATAAATATATGTGGCAAATGGTTCCAAAGAAATGACTGATTATATAATAAGTGAATTATAGATGCTGAAATATTTAAGGGACAAAAACGACAGATAACTAAGATACAGTTTTGAAATAATTCAGGGAAGGGGAAATGGGTTGGTAGCTATGAGTTCATAGATACAAAAGGATTCACTCTACTACCCATTCCACTTTGTAATAAAAAGTTTATAAAATAAAATTTAAAAGATTTGGAGACTAAAAGTAAATGAAAATAAACACAAAAGGCTACTTTCAACAGATTTGCTCATGTTTTTTAGCATATAAAATGATTGGAATATAGAAAATGCATCTTTTATATTTTAGAGGCTAAAAATGAAAATTATCTTTACCCAGACATATTTTTAAGTATTTGTTTTTTTAAACCATCCTCTCATCTGTGAATTATGCCATTGCTGCAACAATAATAACAGAACAACTGATAGTAATACAGGACTGCCAAACAACTATCTGTTCTTATTTGCTCAATATCAAATATTAAAATAGTATTTGTCAACCCAAAAGCTTTCTAAACTTGACTTAATCTCTGAAACTCACTTCAGCTCTATTATCTGCAAATATCTATAGTATCCTCCTATACCCTATGAATATCTTGGTAGTTAGCATCTGAATGACTCCTTCTCCCAACCCATTTTGGAGAAAAACGTTACCCTAAAATTAACCACAGAGATTTCAAACCAAGAAAGTAGTAAATATAACCCATAAAGATGTAGAAGGAGCAAAGATGACTGCCTATAAAGCACTCAGTCCCTAAAGGTATATTTTCTCTATTCACTTCGGAAGACTAACACGCTCTATCTCAAAAACAGTGTGAATCATGGCTCCTTCCAAAATTGGGATGTTCACTCCAGGCTTTTTATGTTTTGAGTAAGTTGAATTCAGTATGTGACATTGTACTTCAAATCCATCAGCAGTTGATAAAAGCTATCATCATTATATCTTCTGTCTTTGGAAACTACTGAAATTGTTCAACTGTTATCTTGTATTGAGGACATTAAATAAAATGAAAACTACTGTAAGAAACAGTGTGCTCATTCTACACTAATGGAAAAAAGCAAGGATAGGTGTTTGATGGGAGGAATGGACAGACTGAAGTGCTGCAGAGTGAGAATGTCCCCCAGCTGGTGAGAGAGGGTCAGGTAGTGATAGCAGAAGGAGTCCCCCATTTGGCTCTCAGCAAGCTGATTGCTTCTGTGCTCTCATTTGGTTCATGTATTCACTAGCCATTGGTTTTCTATTGACTTAAATTTTGATAATGAACAATTTGTGCTGATTTTTTTTTAAAATCGTACATCTGGAAAGAAAAGGTTAATTCATTCTGCTTCATGGACAACTTCCAGAGTCATGTACTTTTTCAAGATTTTTGACAGGTACCATTCCAAATATATGACCCAATTTTCAGGGTCTTACAAAATAGTCTATTCACAGTCTAATAAAGTAAAATTCTGAACAAGGTCTGTATTTCAATCTCTATCTTTCTCAGTACTCTAATAAAAATTACTTTACAGACAATATAGATTTTGATTATAGCTGTGAGAAAACCAGGGGCTAGGGAAATGAATATTTAACCTCTGATGAAAATTGAAGCAGATTTAAACCCTCAAAAAGCAGGCATGGAATTGACAATTTTTCCTTTTAAACTTCTATGAATGTACCATGACATATGCAGTCATTCATCAGAACAGTTGGAAAAGTAAAGTATTTCAGTTTCTTCTACAACAAACCTCTCAAGTACTTTCTTTGATGTTATTTTACCTAATATTTTACTTGTTATTTTACTAACCCATTAACTGCAGAGCATTGTACATTTCCTAGAAGGAGCAGCTTGGAGACACCCCATGCAAAGAAGAGCCAGCACAGCCCACAATCATTTCAAATTTCAGAAATTCCAGCTCAAAGCAGGAATGTCATTGTGCTAACTGAGAAATATTGTAAAGAACAAGCAATTTTGTTGGTGCAGCAAGAGCCTTAGTTTAATTCATGCAAATCTTCTTGTTACCTGGCCAAAAAATTCATGCATTCAAAAAATAATAAAAGTTTACCTGAAAAGATCCACTTTTGTTGAAGGAATGCTCTTAGGCGATATTATCTATGCCATAAACATATGAATTTCTAGATCAATTCTAAGAAATAAACCAACTAGACATCCATGATGACATGTGGTAACTTCGTGCATGCTCTGAGTGACCCAAGTGTCCCAACTGTCTTCTGAGAATTGGTTTGGTGGCAGAAGGTCCCTTATACACCAGTTGAGGGGGAACCAGAGTGTATGATATGATGGCAGGGACGTCATATAGCTGACTATGTCCTTATGCTAGTTGACAAGAACCCATTTAACCCTGAGGGTTTTGTTTTGTGGGAAAAAAAAAAAAAACGTGAATGCATTCTCTTTTAAAGACCACCTTTTTAAAATAGTCAAAGTTTTTAATCTCTATTTCTATGTCTCCTTTTATTTCCTTGTCAATTTTCCCCATGATCCTAGAGCTTAAGACTTAGTATTTCCAAGTATTTTACTAATGCTTCCAAAATGGCCCCTCTTCTAAATTATCTACTTTGTTATAGCCTCGCATCTTCAAATAGTGGTATTTATTCAGGCTAGCCATTCTCAGTTCTGTTAAGAGGAAAAAATTCAACTGGTTTAATTCCTACTCATTCCTTACTGACATATAATGCACTATTTGAATTTGAGAAGGGGAAGAAAAATGAGTACCTAGTTTTAAAGGTGATGGAATAAAGTGAAAACATCATTCATTTTCAGGAAAAGATATTTTGTGGCAAGGAATTACCATGTCAATAGACTATTCTTAGGTCCTATCCTTGTCCTTGATTTTGTTAAACAGGGATATTAAACAGGGATGCACAAAACTCTTCATTTTCTGCAAAACTGTTTTTAAACAAGACTCAAAGGCTTCAACTTATTCTGGAAAAGTTCACAGCTTTCATTTGATTCCAAAAAATATTCTTGACTCCAAGAAACTGTCCTAATTTGCTGCAAGTTTTCAGCTATTTCTTTAGTTGACTTGGAATTAACAAGCTCTCAAAATGCTCAAAATTTTCCCCACAGTACTATCATTCATCCCAGACGGTGGTCACTCCAGTGGTAAGGCAGAGACAGAGGTACAAACAGGGACATGTACAAGGATCAGGTGTACCTAAGGGCCATTTATCATCCAAGTGTTTGCAGTGTGAGCATTTACTGACATATCACATGATGAATTCCCTACCTGCAAAGTCAAACATGAATCTTTTCTGTGCCACTCACCCTTGCAATGTTTAATAGCTAAACAAATTCCAAATTTAAAAAAAAAGGCATTTCCTTTATCCTTTTAGAAGCACCTTTAATTAGGAAAAGTGCTGGATGCTGTTTCAACAGCTATTTGCTTGAGGTTTAATTGTATTTAAAAGGAGCAATCCCGCTACCTTTCTTTGATATTATAAAAAGATTACACCTTTCACACCACTCACTGACTATCAAAACAATTTTTATTTCCATGTTGTCATCAGAATTATTCATGAACACACTCTGTATCAGAATACATATCATTTCAAATATCATGAAAATCTAGGAGATGAGCAAAGATAGGGTGTTTCTCATTATTCTCTATCACCTTCATGTATAATGCTCTAGGTCATTCATATTTAATTAAAAATTTAACAGCAACTGTCAATAACACATCCAATGATTAAGGACTTAAGTCTTAAATAGAACATATTCCATATTTTTTCTTCCTGTTTCCATGCTGACTTACCAAATAACTTTCATACTATGTTGAAATACACAATTTCTATATTTTTGTAAATCAAAAAACATAAATTTTTAAATAGAATACCACAACTTTTCAAACTGAAGTTTTTAATCAAATGAAGTTACTATAATATTCAGTTACATTCTATGGCTAGATACAGTTTTATTTATAAAATTTAAAAAAACACAAATATTCATAGAGGTCAAACAGATTCTGATTTTCACATATTTAAAGCTACTGCCCAGTGGGGCACTGTGAGCTTTCAATCTTCATGATATGCCAATTTTCTCAGTGAAAACAGGGTGAGATCTGAACCAGAGGTCTTCACTGTGACCAGCGCAACTCACCGGGGTGGCTATTCCTTTTGAAGTTGGTGGTAGAGCTGGACTTAGATTTGGAAGTAAGGTAGGTTGAGTTAGAACCAATGGAACTTGAAGACAAAGATTTTCCCAGATTGTCAGAACTTTTCTTGATGATGTTGGTGGCAGTTTTACTCCAATCTGAAAGAAATGACATCTCTTCATGAAATATCTTAGGGGGACATGCTTTATCGAAAGAATCACCACTGCATCAGTTACGTAATTTAGCCGGAGTATTGAATGTGAACCATAATAAACTGAAAGATCTGTAAGCTTCTTACTTTGATCCTATGTACATATTGTTTAGAAATCTACTTTAGTGTTCTAGGGTAGAAAGTAAGCACTGATGGTGTGGGGGACAAAAGTAAAATAAATGCCTTTTCCAGGCATTTTTATGTAAGTATATATTGAGAAAACTCTTTGCTTAATAGTGTTACTGAGGATCTCAAAATTGTGGAAAGGAGTGTATGGTACAGAGGGACCTCTAAATACCTCAGTTGATAAAGATGTATAACCTTGAGCATCTCAATGTGTGTGGAATTTATTCTTTTCTTTCACAGAACGGGAGAGCTAGAGCATGGGCTTTAGCTTTCTTGCAGTCCTGACAGTCAAAGCCTTCAATGAAGCATCTTCACACACTACCTTGACAACCTGCTACCACTGACTCTGGGTGTGGAATCCCAGCCCTCCTATTCTTGGGACTATTGTACTGGTGCCCACAGTTCCTGCTTGTCAGAAGGTGAAGGGGCACGCAGGAGGACTTGCAAAAGGGCAAAAATCTCGGAGAGGAAAATACTGGGAAACCAGCATGTGCTGAGACAGCAGACAGGTAGTAGAATAGAGATAATGTGCTTAGACTGGCAGGAACAATGGAGCCCCCCAGGCAAGAGCCCCTGCTCACTCCACCCCAGCTCACATCCCCAGTAACTGCTCCCCCCCACATGTACACTCCCTGTGTACTTGCCCCACCTTTGTACTCGATGCTAATAAATCCGAGATGCCTTTGGATGGGCTGCACATTACGTCTGTGTAGCCCCGCCAGGCTTCTCATTGCTCCATGTGGACTCGGAGTGAGCTGGGTAATCTATTCCTCATCCTGCTGCAGCCCCCCCTCAAGGCCACGATTGGATTGCTCTGACAATGGAAGACCAATGGATGAATACCTCCAACTCTTAGATGTAAACACCAATGACTGACAGGCCACTGACCTGAATTGTCTGCTAGCCTAAACCTGCCGCAGCACAGATATCGCCTCCACTGTTTTTGAACATTCTCCTTCATCGCACAATGGAAGATGAATATAAACAAACCTGGAACAAAAGAAATATGCTTTTAAGATAAATGTTATCAAACACAGATACAACTTAATTTACATTTTTTACATCTGAGTCATGAAGCAGATTCTGGAATCTTGACTATATACCTAGTAGATGCTTTTATCATTGAGAGCAGACTACAGAGGGTCAGAATAAAGTGAAATCATTACATGGATCTGAACCTGTCTTTGTTCTGTTTAGTACTGATTAACTTAAATTAACCTAAAGACTAAACACAATTAATGAAGCATTTCTATTTCCTTAATGCTTGTTTAAAATTTATGTGAAAACATACAAAGTTTAGGGGGGAAAAGAAAAAACTGAAAAACCCATAAACTTGTCATTTACTTCAATTTGAATATACTGAACTATTTTATGTGTACATGCTATTATTAGTTCGGGCTGTAGAAAAGTGGTATTTTGGTGCTTTCTACCTCCTTATATCTATGCAAATATCCGTTCCCTTTTTTGATAATAAACCTGCCCTTTTGGATATAAAAAATAAAGTGGCCTTTTTTCTTTCAGGTCAAAAATTGCCATGTATTAGCAAATGTAGTTATTCCATATAAATTGGGGCTTTAGTTACTTAATATTTTAACACAGAAATATCTCTTATTGTGAGTAAAGCCATACTCATTCCCTACACCCATCAAAAACTGTATCACTTATGTCTTGAAAGTAAACTTCTTTACCTTTTCATGGAATTTGCTTCTTTATCTTATCCCTCTGTTGTCTCATCAATTTCTCTCTCTGTACTTGTTTATTTCCAAGTACAAACATGTTCTAGAAATTTTTCTTTAAAAATAAACAAAATCCTTTACTCCCCAATCATGAATTTGTACATGTGTTAACCCAATTGTCTTCCATATTAGTAATCAGTAATATCAATGCATTACCACTATTATATCACTATATAATTAATGCAAATAAAATTGTTTTAGTATTATGTTATTTATTGCTAATAGTAATATTACTAATAAATTACCAATTACTATTAATTGGTAATTACTAATATTTGGCAATAAAATAGTGAAAGAAATAAATCCTGGATATCTAATTATTTGTCTAAAATGATAAGTAATATGGTAGGGAAGTTTATTAAAAAATAAAGCTCTAATTAATATGATCAAATTTGAATCATTCAGATACAATCAGCCTCCTGGGACCCTGTGCTGTGTATGGGAGCAGAAGGCGCAGGGAGGAGAGTGGATATTGCTTTTAAGTGGGTTGGCCCAAGTTCGGGCATGACCAGTCTCTGTGCTGGGGAAAGATCTTCCACTCAAAACCCCAGAATCAGAACCTGAAGACTGACGCTCCCCTGCCCCAAGAATAGGGAGTTGACATCATGGTGTTTAGACCTCATCTTCACATTATTTTTTTTTTAATTTTAATATGTGTATTATTCAATAGTTTATAGAAGATATTCCTAAGTTTTATTTTCCAGCAACTCTCATTCTAGTAATGACATTTATTTGGGTAAAGAAAAAGAATGTAAAATAAAATCAAGATAACAAAAATAAAATAACATTCCATTTCAGAAGTTTACAGAAACTTCAGCTTTGTTCTAACTTTTTTTTTATTAGATTTATTTAATTGTATTTGACATCATTTGTAGTCCCCAGGGGGTTCCCACCACCATTTCACCCATGCTCCATCACAATGGAATACTATTCAGCAATCAAAAACGATAAACTAGGGACATTTGTAGAAACATGGATGGAGCTAGAAGGACTTATACTCAGTGAAACAAGTCAAAAGGCAAGAGAAAAATATCGGATGGCTTCACTTTTAGGAGGAATGTGAAAGAACAACAACCACAACAAAAAAATAAAAAAAAATAAGAAAACAAAAAAAAACAAGAGAAAGTTCAAGGAAATGGGCAATTACAGTCAAAAACAAACAAAAAACTCAACAAGATCAAAAGGTCAAAGATAAACCAAAGGGATTATGGGGAGAGGCGGAAGGAGGGGAGGGCAAAGATGGGGATGAGGGCATAAAGAGCACAAGGGACTGAGGTCATCTTCACATTCTAATCAAATAAATCTGATTACTTTTCAAAGTCCTCCCATCCTCTAAGTCCCAAAGTCCTCACCATTTACTAATACAGAAAATTATTTTAATAAGCACACATGCATTGCATCACTAACACATTGAATCACCAAACTGTATAAATAATTTGATTTGGTTACAACAGTCTTTTAACTGTGTAAGAGTGGGAAGCAGTTACATAATAAAGAGAGTGGAAGTCTGAAAGTTTACAGCAAGGTCAAGGTAGGGCACGTGGCTGAAGAGAAACCCTTTGCCTGGGGTATATTTTATTTTTGTTCACTGCGTCAAATTTGCAGAATTTGTTTCTGAAGGTAATTTTGTCATAGAGCAGATAATAAAGGTAACCATGGATTAGACAATTGTATAGTGAAGTGATATATTAGAGCTGGAATAGATTATAAACTCCAAATAAGGACTTTCCATCCCAGGCATTAATCCAGTCACTGCTCATTAGAGGGCAAATGACTTTCTTTTAGTTGAGGAAATAAACTTTGCTAGACATTGCAGCCCTTAGTACTTAGCAGGGGTTTTTTTTTGTGTGTGTCCTATGTCATATATATATATATTGGATGAATAAGACCTCAGAAGTTATATCTGGTGTTTTGCAGTCATTGGAAGAGACACAGTTCTAAGATTTGCTGTCTGGTCTCGCTGAGATGCTAAGATGTGAATTACTTTGAGGATCTGATGCTGACTAGATAAAGGGAGGTTCATATAAGATAAAACTGATTTAAGAATGTTTTAGATATGCAGTGCTGCTCTAAATCATAATCACAAAGCATTAGATGATAGTGCCTATGTTTATGCAATCCCATTTCCCTGTGGCTGTACCGGCCTCCAAAAGTTTAAAAGACAGTGGTATGTAAACTGGATCAAAATCTGATACTTTTTTAAAAGTATGTGCTAGAAGTGATTTAAATGCTCCACATCTTACCCTATGAATTGTGATGCCGTGTTATAAAATTAGATAATGGCCCTAGGAAGTCAGAAAACTTAGAAATATTTTTCAGTTCCAAGGCATTATGCAGTTTCTTAAGCTATGAGATACATTTCTATTTTAAATCACAATAGGATTCTCATAGTAGGTTATTTCACTTGTAGTAACAAGCCCTTTCACATGAATTTTAGTTTGGTAAGAAACATCCCTGTTAGAAGCTCAGTCATGGGAAATGTGGTAGGGGCCCACATCTGGAAGAGCAACATATACAGTATGAAAAGAAATTTTAAATACTTCAGGAAGGAGGAGTAGAAACTAACAAGACAGCCAAGGTCACTTGGAGGCCAAAGTGAAAAAAACAGAGGGCTAACCCGTCTTAAATTCTGAGGTTTTCTTTTTCCATCTACCTGCATATCTTGGTGCCAGAAGCAAAACTAAAATCACATAACTTTAGAGTTCTGCATTAACATCCAACAGAATGTATGATTTTGTATCTCTATCATCTGTGCTCTTTTTCTATGGTTCATTTTCTCTTTGAGAATCTTCAGATCCACCATTCTAGACCTCAAAAGGGATCTTTGTACTACCTGGAAAAATATGCCCTAATAGCTTTCTGGAAAGAGCTTTCAGCTGTGAGCAGGGAACATGATAATTGGCCTTTACTCATCATGGTGCCTTGAGCTTTATTTAACTGACTAGGGAATAGGAACTTTGCCCATAAAAGTTGGAAGCTAAAAATGGCTCAAAAGACTGAATTCAGAATTCAAGCCTTCATCTTGACAGGCTAGTGCCAGTTTCATGAAACCTTTATATCTTAAAAAATCAATCTCATGTTGGTCTTTTGTGTGTGTGTGTGTGAATCTTCACCTGAAAACCACAACTTTGAGCCCCAAGTCAACGTTTCATAACAATCATTTCTTCAGTTAATTACAACTTTGATTGTTTATTTTACCCCATGAACCCAGATTCCATGCTAGAATTATAAGCCAGACAAAAACTTAGGCACATTTTAACTGAACAGTTTCCTCATCAGTCTCTACCCACTCATTCCACCTCACTTTTGCCTTTCTTTTACTATGATCTTTCATGAACCAGAGGCATCTGCTCACTAAAATAATTTAGGCCCATTATCTCTTAATTCTCAGTATATTTTGTAATTTTCTCATGTAAAACAAATGCCATTTCTATTGTGATGGAGAAAGGTAGTTTGTGTTTTTGGGACTAGTTAGGAGAAAACGTGGTGAGCCCCACCCCAAGTTCTCCTAGAGAAGACACCACAGGTCAAGGCCGGGTCAGTAAATATGGTAAAAGGAGGCATAAGACAGTGTTCTAACCCTGGAGTAAAAAAACATTTTTTAAAAATCTCATCTCCCTGGTGGCTCAAGGGGTTAAGCATCGCACACTGAAGCATACTCAGCCACTGCAGCACAAGTTCAATCCCCAGTCAGGGAGGTAGCCATATGGCACAGCAGACCTCTCCTGCCTCGCCCACTGCTCCCTCCAGCAATGCATTTGTCAGTCTGCCCGTTCTGCTCCCCACTCTGTCTCTGGTGGATCCTCTCACCCATCCCCACACCTCTGGACTTTATTCTAGTTCTTGCATGCATAAATAAATAAATCTTTTAAAAAAATGTCCCATCAAGGGCAAGATTTTTTACCAGTTGTTTTTTAAATGTAGTTCTTACAGTTATCTCAGAACACGATTCAAGTAATGTTGGAAAAAAAAAAACACCAAGCCAAACCATAAATCTCCTCCCACATATTGGCATTTAATTGACTTTAGTTTGTATGGGCTTACATTAATCTTGGTTTTTAATAGAGTGATTAACTATTCATTTAGAATAAAAAATATATTTAGTCTCAATGTTTTGGCTAGGAATTTGTCTCCCACATAGAACTCATTCCCTTTGGTAGATTCTGGCAAAGACAAATGGTTTTCCAGGGCAGATGTCATGTAAGTAGCCAAAGGGATATTCTCAGATCTTGAGCCTGATTACCAGAAGTTTTTAAAAAAACTGCCAAGAAAGAGTTTCCTTTGGATATGAAAATGAACTATACTGTAAAATTCAGGGTTGCACACACTGTCATACTTTTTTGCTCTAAAAGATCACTTTCAGGAAGTATGATGGGAAACAGAATAAAACAAAACAAAAACAAAACCATCCTAGGGTCCTCATCCACTTATGAATTCTTTTCCCAGTCAAAGGCTATTGACACTTTGAGCCACTGTCATGAATAAATTCTGAAGAATGGCCAGAAACACAGTTAAGGAGGAAAGGACAGCTATAGATAACTTAAGGAATGTGGGACGGAATCAGACTAGGTAGTGATGATGAGTGCATGCTATCTTAATCAAGCCCATAGGTTGGGATTTTGATAGGACTATTAATCAAGAATCAATCAAACCAGGTGTTAGGGCAAAAGAGGCCATATGCTCAAGATAACTGATTTTTAAAAATAATGATCTAGATGACCTCTGAACTCCCTCTCCATCCTGAATTCAAATTCAGATTCTATGTTCTGCTGTCACAGACTCTGACAGCTGCCTGTAGGCTGTGTGTTTTCAGATTTATGATTCTTTTTGTGAATTACGTGGATCCTCCTTTCATACCACCAAGGTGCCCTTTATAAAATGAATTCTCTATGAAACAAAATGCCCTGCCAAAAGATGAGCAATTTATTTTCTTGCAGTGTGTAATGTCTCAGTCAACATGATGTCATTTCAGATGTTTGGGGTTTAAAGCTGGTTCATCCTTGAAGCTTGATCCCAATTCTCTACGTGCATTGTAAGTGCGATCATGGCATAGCTTACCTATGAGGAGAATCCTAACATAGTTTAATTTAATTTTCTTTGTTTATTAGTAGGATTCAAGTAATTAATTAAAATATATTTCACTATATAATTTTTGTTGAAGGTAAGAGATTAATTTTTTCAGGCCCCCCTGTTGACACAGGGGTTGAGTCACAGCACTATGAAGCTATCCAGAGCCACTGCAGCATGAATTCAATCACTGGCCAGGGAGTTGACCCACATGGTGCAGCAGACCTTTCCTGTCTTGCCATCTGCTCCCTTTAGCAGTGTGTTTCAGTAGATGCATCCGTTCCGTTAGCCACTCTGTCTCTCGTATGTCCTCTCAGCCCACAACCTCTGGCCTGTACTCCAGTTCTTCTATGCATAAATAAATAAATCTTTTTTTAAACAAGGCATCAACTTTTTCATTTAATCATTAAACATATTGGTTACCAGTTTTTTTTTAACTGGAAGTGGATAATCACTTTCTAGAAACTTTGAAATAAAAAACTGAAAGGCCAGAAATTTATTTCACTTTTCTGCTTATGCTTTAATAATATACTTTCCTTTTTTTAAAAAAAAAATATTTATGCATATAAGAGCTGGGGTGCAGGCCAGAGGTGCGGTGGGTGAGAGGATTCATCAGAGACAGAACGGGAAGCAGAAGAGGAAGACTGCCTGAAATACACTGCTGAGGGGAGCAGCAGGCGAGGCAGGATATATCTGCTGTGCTATGTGGGTTCCCTCTTGGCTGGGGATTGAACTTGTGCTGCAGCTGCTGCAGAAGTCCTACTGTGCAGTGCTCAACCCCTTGTGCCACCAAGGGGACCCAATAATATACTTTTCTATGCTCATATATTACACTGTCAGATTCAAACTGATTTTGGGAAAACTTTTCTGAGCTATTTTTTCATATGTAAAGTGGATAATAGATTCTCTAAATTGAGTACCTACTTTCTAGATATGCAGTGAGAAATACATCATATATGTGATGTACAAATGTTTCATAAACCACAATGCACTATATAAATATGAATTAGTTGTGCAGCTCTCCAACTAATTAATAGCAAACTTTATCTCTGAGTAGACCGATAATATCCTTCTATGTACACCAGAGAAACTTCTATTTGCAAATTCTATACTGCAAATTATTATGCTGTCCTCTATACATACATAAAATGTGCTAATTATGCTCAAGACTTTTAATCAATACCGTCTCATGCCTGTAAAAGCTAAAGACCAAACTCTTGGTATGGACTAGACTTTAGATTCTGATAAACTTTTCAGGGGAGTTAAAATTCCCTATATTTTAGAAAGGTCTAATTGATAGTACTAAACACTTCAATTAATGAACGAACGGTACAGTCTGAGATACAAGTTTATCACTTGCAAAACAAGCACGGATGAGAATGTGCTATCTTAAAGCAATAATTCTATCCTACAAGTGCCTCAATGTCATCAAGAGACAACCACACAAGAGGACTTTGGCCAAGTTCTTTTTAGCAACCAGGGAGTTGTCTTTTATTTCTTCAGGATGAATTACATTATATTTCTTGAAGTATAGGCAAATGTTTTCAGGCATGTGAATTATGATAAAATTTTGTCAAACATCTATTCTCATTTAAATATCAATTTATATGTTACAGTTTTTGTTTTATTTTTTTCAAAATTGTATTCTTTAGGAAAATATTGGGTTTCTAGTGAAACAACCCTCGGAAAACAGCAAAGATAGCACAAGCAGATAAAATTGTAATTGTACTGTTTTAGGAGATTTCTTCATCTTTTCATCTTAGAAAAAAAAATTAATCGAAGAATTAGCATATAACTTAAGTGAAGAAGGTAAAGTAAAAAGGACACAGCAGTATACCATGGAAAAATCAGAAAACTGTAAAGTTGGTTTTGACCTGGATTCAATTCATGATTCAATTTACTTTTTCAAATAGGTAACATTTTAGTTATAGTCTCATAGATTATGTGACTTTAGGTATCCATTTAGCACAACTGTTGATAAACTGTTGAGTGGTAAGTGTACATAAGAGATAGAAATACAAACAAAATTAAAAGAAACATAAAAATATTTTAAAAATATGAAAGTCTACACAAAATTTTTAATGTTGACCATACAAATTTATGTGCATAACCATATAACTATACACGTATATGTGTTTATAAACACGCACATACACATATTTCACAAAGAGATAAAATGGAACTTTAACAAATTTGAACCAAGTTTTTGAAGACATATAAATATATCTGCTAGCAAAAGTCCCCACGCCCCATGCGTAACTCCTGACATCACTGTGGCCTGAGCTGTAGCACTCATCTCTCCTGGAGTGCCTACTTCTTTAACATGACAGAGTGCCTTGTGGTGTTCATAATGAAGATGTTCAACCACAAGCTAAACCTAAGATTAAAATGTGTTTGACATAATTTTAGTTTTTAGAATGTTGTATTATATTCTAAATCTCTCACCATGGGGAAGTCTTACAGGTTTCAGTGAATGATATTATATTACACTAATAAGCACACCTCTTGCCCTAATGATTTACCAAAAATAAGAGTTTCTTTTAATGACCAAACCAGTGGTGAATGGTTTGTCATTTCTCTTGATTCTATATACTCAGTCTTGCCAGTTCTGCCAACCCCATTTCCACTGTAATCTAATATACTGCATGGCCTTATCTCACCCAAACTGCTGTGAGTGCCTCCCTCTCTGCTCTCCCCACAGACACTGCTGAGTTGCTTTTATCCATTCTCCACATTATTACCAGTTGAATCTTCACAAAATGGACATCTGATCATGTCACCCCCTCAGGCCAAAACCTTTGAAAGCTGCCCCACTGCTCTTAGAAGATCAAAACACAGGCCTTCTGGTCTAGACCCAGAAAATATTGGGTTTCTAGTGAAACAACTACTAGTACTATGACGCTCTCCTTCTCTCTCTCTCTCTTCTCAGGTAATATAAGCTCTCCTTTAGTTCCTTGAGTATACGCTATAATCATAAGTCATAGCAAATTATAAGCATATGATACACTCTCTCAAAAATAGTCTTTATTCTGCTCCTGATCCCATCTTTTACCTACTTCTTATTGATCCTTCAGATTTCAGCTTAGACATGTCTTTGACCATGTATTCTCAATACATCAGGTATTTTGTATATGGGGATAGACCTGATAAATGTTAGTCTCTAAGATATAATTTCTATGAGTCACGAACTACATCAATTTTTTTTTTTGCTAGAAAGAATAATATCAGAAGTAAAAGAAATAAGCATAATAAACTTAAGGATTACTTGAGTTCGCTGTGCATTCATGAATTGCTTATTTAAACTGCTGAAATTCTACATGCTTCTTTTAATAAAGCATATACTTTTAACGACCACCAAACCTCTCTCGGAAGGTTCAGAAAATGACTCAACTCAAAGTCATTAAGTGACTTTCCATAGCCTCCTGAGAAGTTTCTGGACAAGCTTGGCCAGTAAGCAATTGTTAGTAGACACATGCTCTCCGCATCACTGCCTTTTAATTTAAATTTCCTTTTTTAGGAGGTGTTTTTAATATCATTGGATGTGTAGAAATCTGTTCTGAATTTATATAATTTAAAATCAGTTTTAAAAGTCAGTGATTTATGAAGAACATAGGGTTGATGATGGTTTACAACATTTTTCCCGCTTGACAAGAGACCAATCCTGGGAAAAATAAAATATCCCAGTTCTCATTAATGGAAACAGAGCTGAACAGACAACTGTAGCCGCTGAATGTTACTGAAACTGTCAGGAAATTATAGAAGTAAAAGAAACTTGAACTGGCACGTTAATATCTCCTGGACAATCCTGAAATATAAAACTATGTAATTTCTAATGTTAATGTCCACTTTTGTTAGTATTTACCTAGGTACTTTGTGTTACATGTTGTATGTTGCAAGAGATTAAAAAAATATTCACTTTCAAAGCTGCATTTCACAAAATGTATGCTCTACTACCTATTCTGTCTCCAACTTTTTGAGGTGCATTTGAGATTTATTTACTAAAGATAATGAGCCCACATATTTCCTCTGTTCTGGGAGAATCAACCTGAATAAAATTTATTAATTGTGTATCTATGACAAGGGATTCTCTGACTGGATTTGGCCAGCCCCAAACCACTTCCCTTTCTCTGTCCACTTATTCATTTAACAATTGTTGAGGATCTATTACATGACAGATTTTTAGGGGCAGGAGTTTATGAGTTAGTGGGAATCATAGGAGGATAAGCAAAGAAGATACACACAAGATAGATGTGTAGACACTTTACTACAGGTAATTACAGATTTTTCTTGGGACAGACCTCTGGGGAACATCTGCCTGGGCATCTCAATTGGTGAGAACCAAACCTGCTTTTCACCCAGTAGATTTGTTTAACTTGAGTCACCTCTTACTTCCCCATATACCTACAAGTATTGGCCCAACAGCTTCAGGTATGCTGGAAGTGTGCAGATCCTAAACTTCATCACTGCATCCCTTTTGGGGACTGAACCTCATGGTGCTTCTGAACTCTTGGAGTTTTACCAACACAGGGTAGACCCAAGAAGTTAAAGAATGCCATTAAATTTTTCAAAAAGCAAGCAACACATACATTCTCTTAATATTAAAAGTTAAATCATCATAGAGTACAATATATTATGTGTTATGGAATCAGAAAGAAGGCAGCTCCTTGAAAGAAGCTTGGTAATTTTGTCCAAACTAGGTCATTAGCAAATGTTGGTTGAATTGTTGAATGCATTGCCATACCTCATGCTAGGCCATGAAAACTGGTGTGTATCTAAGCTAGAGTCTAGGTATTTGTTTTGAAATCCAAGAAGCCAAAGTGTCAACATGAAATGTTCTGTCTCTGCACAGAATCTAAAAACTTTTAGCCAGGGATGGTAAACCCACAGAAGAGGGCCCATGAAGAACACAGATAGCAAAACCACCTTCCCGTGGGGCCCCTCTCCGTCGCATGTTCATGCAGGCTGTAATACTTCTTTCTGCTGCAACTACTATCTGCCAGGTACTACTAATGACTTGTAATATATCCCTGAAAACAATCTGACTTTCTACCTCATCTTTCCAATCATGGTCTTTTCCTGGGCCTGGAATTACGGTCAGCACCTAGAAGTAATGAGGCAGAGCACATCGTCCAAAAGCAAAGTTGTTTGTAAAGATGCTAAAATTAGAAGATAAAATTAGAAAAGTGGAAATAGTCAGGTACCATTTTGCTTACCTTGCAATGAGTTGAAGATGGCAAAGAGGTACAGGAAAGGGACATTTAGGGGTCCCCAGGCAAAGAAAGCGAAACCCCACGTCATGCCCAGTAGGAACGTCAGGCTGACTACACTGCGCAGGTTCCTTAGAACTTCCTCGCGCAGGGTCCGGTTGCTCCTCTTGCCGTTCCTCCCACAGATCTGCACCATGACCACGATGAACATGGCCACGTTCAGGAAAAACACAACTCCAAAATAACCAGCACAGCTCACATAAAATACAACGGGGTTCTGAATCCAACAGCTTAAAGGGAAAGAAGAAAAGAGAGAGGGGAAAGAAGAGACTTAGACACTTTCAATTATTTCTTTTTTAAATAAGATTGCTTTATACGCCTGTTACTATTTTGACGTATAGGATCTCCCCCTTCAGGTGTGGTCACTAGCTAGAGAGAGCCTGTCTTGCGTACATAGTACATAAGGTTTCTCCAGGCTCAGTTGGGACTTCTGCAGATATCACTTAACCCCTCAGCCACCTGGGAGGCCCCAAGGTGGCTTCTGGAACTTTGCATTGGAGGAAGGCTGTCAGCAGGCTCACCCAAAACCACGGTCAAGACCCTTTTCTGTTATGTGTCTGCCCTCCAGTGAATAGGGAACTTAAATATTCATTTTCTTAATCTCCTTTGGATGTAAGGGGTGACCATGTGGACACTTTTACAAGTAATATGGAAGTAGAGTCCACTGGAGAAATTTCAGGGAGCTAGTCCAGATGGACTCAGCCAGCAGGCCCTTATTCCTTCTTCCTGCTTCACACATGAAAGTGAGCATGGAGCTGTAGCAGTCACATTTTCAACCATGAAATCAGCCCAGGTTGTTGCTTATTTCACATTTATTGTCATGTGAGGAAGGGAAATTCTTCCTAAGCATACATAATTGTGCATTCTATGACTATAGACGAAATAATTGTTATTAATACAATTGGTATAGAGACAGCAAGATTTTATCGAAGATCAAGGATATTCTTCGACAGACAGCTCCACACAATTACAAGGCTACAGTGTTTATAACTTTGTTATAAGTTGAACTTGGTATTCAGAATGATACATAAATCAGGAAAGAGATGAAAATAATTTTAAAATAGTACTATGTGTAAGGTATACTACGAGTTACATTAGTAAATGCTGCTACTTGTAGATGCCATTAATATTACCTAATTGATATTATGGAGACTTGTAGGAGCCTCAACAATTGTATGAGTTATTGAAATCAATTAAATTCATCCTAAAATCCTAGTGAATGGTCATCATTCTGGGTTAGCTTTCACACTGGAGCATGACCTCGCAATAGCAAAAGCTATCTTGAAAAATCTTTGAATTCTATAACCTGATTCCTAGCATATAGTCAAAGCTCGGATTGAGAGTTGTTGAAGTTGTTGATGGTAAACTATTTACTAAAGTTAATTTAAAAACCTGTAAAAATTCACTAACATACTTGTAAAATTCCCTTACTTAGAACTTGTGCATTTACTTCTACTTCTGATATACTTTATTATAATGGTCCTCAAATTAATACTGCTTGCTTACCTGGAGTTAATTTTTCTTTACATATGGAAATTCATTAAAATCTTGAAATTTATTTTCCACTAGTTCTTGAATGCTACTTTGGACATATACACTCAGAGAGGGCCATGAGGGAGTGGACAGAGATTGGTTGTGGACAGTTAAATCTTCTCCAAGCATCATATATATATAGAGGTGTGCCTCACAGGTCTCATCTTACGATGAGACACATTCAGTAACTCATTCAGCTGACATATTTTATTAAGTACACAATATATGCTAGACAAAAATAGGAGAAAACTGCCAAACTTGAATAATATGAAGATCTTAGCCTCAATGATCTCAGTCTAAATGGAATTTTCCAAGTTATTCAAGAGCTCATAGAGTTCTTCTTTCTTGCGTGCTTTTTTCAATATCTAAAAGCGAAGTTTATTATAAAAAAGGAAAAGATGAGAAAGGAAACTTGCACAGACACAAGTGGGCAGAAAGAGCTGCCCCTGAAAGGGACAGGTTTGTGAGAAAAAACACCTGAATGGGTAGTTTTGGAACAAGAGTTTACTGAGTTCTCCATTCTTTTCACGTCTACATAACACTCATATTGGCATTGAGTCATTCACTGCCAGACTGTTATTTAACTCTCTTGAAGATATATGTGTGTGGGTTTAAGGAGGTTGGAGTATTATGAATGTTTAAAAAAAACCCAGACATTCTGAGGATATAAGATAGTATCTTAGACTTCTGAAATTCCCTAGATGTCAGGGCACTATGTTCATGTGGAAAAGCATATCAGATACTCAGGGAAGTCAACTAAACTCATCAATAGTGGAGCAGAGACCTTGACTATCGCATGCAAACACATTTCAACCTTCCAGAATAAGAGTTCCACTACCGACATGGAAACATCTATTAAATTTTAGGAAACAATATATATTTAAATATCACAAATCAGTTTCCAACCAGGTTGTATTACTTACAATTCATTGCCTTGTTCTTTTCCATGACCATATCTTCCATAGACTGTATTTTGGCCACTAGCTAGTAGTACAATTGCCACAACTAAGACCGGCAAACCTGTTACAAAAAGATCATATATATATGACAGTGTCTCAAGATCACCTGGAACTGCCTTATAATACTAATAGCAAGGAAAACAATAAAGCACTCCATATTATAGAATCAAATTTCTTAGAACTGGCAATTGGTTTGAAAACAAGAAAAGCCCTTCTTTGATATTAGACCCCCCAGTCTAACTGTAAATAATCAAAGAATATTCTTTAATGACAGATATTTTGACAGATATAATGCTGATACCCAACAGAGAACCTAGAACCTAGAACCTGACTTCAATTGAAGTCAGCACCAGAAAATGTGGTTCCATTAATGATGTCTGGTAGACTGTCAGAGTTCAGGTGATAAGGTATTGCAGCTGATTTTGTATAAAGAAAAGTCTAGAAAAAGTGAAGGAAAACAATGGGGACGTAAACTCTTTATAGTGTCCTTTTTATCTAAAAAAAGGAACCAATCATAAATTACTTCCATGTGTATGTCAGTGGGGAAAAGCTAATTCTAACCATCCAAACTTCCTGAAAGATGCTTTTATTTGCTCCTGCTGTGGCGCTGAACACCTTGGAAATGTCTAAATGTCTCCTACTTCTACAATGCTATCTGAGAAAGAACAAGGTCTAAAATGCCTGGTGCAATATAAAACTTAGATTTAAAAAAAAAAACATATTAAAAGATCCCAAAAAGGCAAATACAACTGTGCATATCTGATGGAAGAATGTCAAGCTGAAGTCAAGAATTCTGTCCACATTCTGGTTGCATACACACACACAATTTCTCTCTTATTTCTAAGACATTGGCATGTGTCTAGGGTGTGTATAGTTAGGATTCTGAGATGGATTTCTAATTTTGAAATATAATAGAAATGCACACTATCCACCAGTTGCTTCTCCAGACTGGGTGGGCTGGCTTCGGGCAGGAAATAAGTGGTAACTCAGGAGCCTGAACTTTTCCTTTATTCCTGAATGTAGTGAAGACTATTGAATGGTTTTAAAAATCCTATTCTTCTGTAAGATATGTATATATCCACTTCTTTTGCATTTTAGAAGTAGTTTTTAGCAGTGCTATTCTTTCGAAATGGGATTTTCTTACCCCCCCCCAAAAAAACAAGACCTTTAGAAATATAGAAATGTCCATAATAGTTAAAACAAAACCAAAAAAATTAGGAGCCTTACCCCACCCAATGATGCAGAATTTCAGTATATATCTGCGGATGTAGGTGTTAAACACTTTCACCAGGGCAATGTACATGTGAATGGCTTCCAGCCCCATCCAGGTAAAGGTTGCTAGGAGGAAGAAATGCAGCAGGGCTGCCACGGCAGTGCAAAGCCCATCCACCTGGAAGGAGGTGACCCAGCCATCCAAGAGGAAGGTGAGATTCAGGAACAGCAGGGCCATGCTCAGGTTCATCAAGATTTTGGAAGGGTAATCCCTTCGCAGCTTTCTAATGAAGAAAGAAAAGACATACAAGAACTAATATAGTAAATAAATCACTTAACCAGGGCCGTAAATGTCTTACATAGTTGGGCAATGGACTAGAATCCTTTTTCGGTTATGGTTCCACTAGTAGGAAGGCTTTCGAAAGTTAAAAAGATTGTTTTAAATATTATTTTTATTTTAAAACTGCTTCTAATTGTTTATGAACGTTTCAACTTATTTCAGAGAATAACTTTTTTTAATACAGGGAAACTGAATTAGAAAATTGATATTTTTGTTAAAAAACAATTTCCCTAATACATTTTGAAGCTTCTTGATTTTTAATGAGGTAAGGATCATTTTTTTAAATGCTCTATTTCAGAATTAATTTTATAAAATTAGTGAAGCAAATTATTTTGACTTTTACAATCCTATAAAGTATTTTCTACAATACTTTTTAAATGTTAATAGTTTTAAATGTATTTTGATAATAAGAAATATAGTAATTTTAAGATGAGATTCTAGAGCTGGAAAATTCATGTTGCACAATGCATCTTAAGAGAAAAATGAATATTAATATTGAACTACCCTACGTGAATCATCACAAAGAGTACAAATGTTTTAAAAGCAAAGGCAATTTTCTTTTGTTTTGGGAACAGTTAGTACTTTGGCAGACAAAAAAAATACTTACTCAAAAGCAACATAAGTCAGGAGAGTTACTGCTGAAAAAATAGCAGAGATTCCACAGCCGACATAAGTGATGAAGGTAAGAATTTTAGTGTTTTTTTCATCTATCTGGGAAGCAGTTCCTTGAAGGTCCTACACAAAAGATGGGAAGTACTATGAGAACGTTTCTTTCCCTGAGAATGGTGTATCAGAAGGTTCTTGCTAGCAGAGGAGCACCTCAATCTCACGGGCTAGTAACAACGACGTTCATCACTGTGGACATGCCCATTTATTGTCCCCTTATCTGTCTCGTCATGAAACAAAATTGCAGCATTACTGAGGGAGTAAGCCACGTTGATTATTCATGGTTACCTTGTTATCCAAACTCTTTGTATACCAGTATAACTAGAACAAAGCCACTGGCCCCCCAACAGAAAGTCGGGAGGAGGTAGTTACCTTGCATAATAAATGAACAGAACCACCCTTAACATTTTCAGCGCTGGGGGCATAAGTACAAATGGAGGTCAGTGGGGTCCACATGGCCGAGTCCTTGTGAGGGTCCTGGGCCCCTTGCCCTGTAGTGAGGAGTTCAGCCAGCAGACAGAGGAGGTACTGGCACTGAAGTTCGTGGGCTCTGAGCGTGGCGCTGAGGCTTCAGTGATCATTTCAAAGCTTAGTATGTACGGGGAGGGTGTAGTTTGGGGGTCAATCCTTTTGTAATCCTTATGGGCACCAATTAAAGTGTTAGGGTTTGTTCTGGAGTAGAAAGACATGAAATGTTCTTGCATATTAACATAAAATATTAATTCCACTGGGAAGAAACCGATTTGTAAAGTCTGGGCCTGGTAGGAAAATCTTTCTTTCCCTCCTTATACAAGGTACTGGGACAGGGATTAATGTTGAGTTAAGACCAGTTACTCAGTCCTCGCTGGAGGAGAAAAGTCTTTCCATTATGCAGATATTGGAAAGTGGAGTCTTCTTGGAGAAGAGACTTATTTCAAAAGGCACAGCTAATTTAAACTTTTAAGTCTTATATTATGAAAAAAAAAACAAAAACAAAAACAGCACCCATGCTTGTTTGATCTTATTCATTCTGTATATTTTCTTTAATTTTCACTAAAATTTCAGTAAAATCTACAGCTCATGTGAAGATCTCCAGCAAGTGGGGTTTGTTGATGTGTGAAATTGGGTCACAGAACTCAGTTTCAGGTTTGGCTGATGCAGGAACAGTAACATTAAGGGAACAGCACATCAGGGACACAAAGAAATGTAGAAAGTGGTTGAATACAGTAGATGAAGCATCAGGGGCAAAGGGGACTTTCCCCAATGTCATCATCCTAGAATCCCTAAAAACACGGGAGGACATGGCACCCCTATGGCACATGGGATGGGGCTGGAGTCAGCGCTAGTGACACAGAGCACTTTGGTTACTCCAGAGACATGGTCTTGAGTGATGGGTAAATGACCTGTCATTACCTCTTGAAAACCTAAGGCTCTTATATAAACGAAGCAGCTGATTTGCAAAACCACAATTAAAGTCATAAATTACACCGTAAACTAATAATGATATTTACTGATGCATACTGATGCATGCACATACTGATGCAGACACAATTCTTACATAGTTTTGTACTATTAGAAGATGAAGAACATGAAAATATTTTCCCTTTAAACTAGCCAATATGAAAATGTACAAATGTTCAAAAATGAAATCAGTTTTACTACAAAAAAGTACCTGAACACACTAAATTTATGACACATTTTCAGATTGGAAGACCTAATTATGGGCTTGGGTTAAACATTTTTAGCTTCTGAGATGGTGCATGTAGACAGAAAATATTATGCAAGAGAACAAAGAGTTTAGAAGTCAAGAGAGACTCTTAACAAAGTCCTGGTGGTCTGGGAAAAGCTGAAAGAACAGGGGCACTCTGGCAGAGAGAATACATTCTGGACTTTTTCATCCATGAGTATAAAATGCTGCAAAAGTGGCCAGGGTGGGAAATGGAAGGAGAACAGCGAAAAATGCTTGATTTCTCCACATACATGAAAAACTGTTGAAAGAGATGAGAACAGAAAAAGTAATAGCTGAAATAATTACAAATCATAATAAAATGTAAACAACATGTGAAGAAACTGACCACCCAAAATAGAGAAGTCAACCTTTGCATATAAAACAGCTCTGAATAGTGAACTGTATTAATATTAGCTATTATTGGACTTACAATCAAAGACTAACATGTGTATATGCACACACAGTTGAAATACACAAACTAGCTAAAACTTATATACCTACATGAGTAATCATGCAAAATATGTGTTTTCTGAGAAAAAAAAAAAAAAAAGCCTGCTCTCACATCACTTCTGGAGAAAAGAGAACATGAAAGAAAATTAAGGGATTTTTCTCTTTTAATTACTCAGGGAAAACACACTATTGTTTAATTGTTTATTTTCATGCTCTAACAGTAAAGAAAAAATATTTAGAGTCTGAAAAAGTTCCATAATTATTTTCTTTGACTGTCGCTTTTTTAAATGACTTGTTCTTATGCCTCAGGGCATTGAAGTGCTGGCTTGTCAGCAGTTACAACTTGCAGGCTTGCCTAGGACAATGGCCATTAACATGGGCTATGTAGATGCCAGAGCCAAGTACTACATTCCACAGTTCCTCATGGCTTCCTCTCCACAGGAAGTCCCGCAGGAAGTGGGGGTCAGATTAACGGGAGGGGATAAACCAACTCAAGTCTGGCATGTGAATATGAGTCTGAAAGCTTTACTGCTTCAGCACACAGCTGGTTACACGCATCTGCAGTTAGAAAGCAAATGTGGCTGATCCCTTCATGAAAACTATAAAGAAACAAGGGCTCTGTTTTGATCAAAGGTTGCACTGGAACCACCACCATGTCTGCAAAATACGCAAGTGTTTCAGCTATAAGGTAAAGGTGTGAGTCTGTGGATGAATCCAAACAAGTAGCTGGATGTGGAGAAGCTCCTGAAAATTTGATGGGACAAAAATTCATGTCAATGAGCTCCAATGTTTGTATGAAACTATCTAATTTTGTTGGAGGCTGGTTGATGAGATAAAAATAGAGTCATAGGAAAGGAGGAAGAAAAGAATAATATGAAAGCCTAATAGTGGGAGAAGCGGCAGTCCCATCCTCTATTTTATAGGCTAGAAAATTCCACACTTTTCCTAGTCACTAGCCTGTCCCACTAAGCTGAGATGAGCAGGAAGGGGGCTGTCGTCATCCTTTGGGATCCCAGCTTGATTATCTAGCGTAATACCTGGTACAAAGTAACATCCTGATATACACAGAGATAATATAAGAAAAAGAGACTTTAATGAAATTTTTCACAGTCCTCTTTCATGTTAGCAAAATCCAACATTTTCTTAACTTTTCTGTCTTTGCCTCTGTTTCCTTCTTAATTAATTCAAGGGTCTCATGATGATTTTCTTATTTCTGAGATTATTTATCAGCATCATTCATCTCAGTTATGGTATTTTTCTATAATTACATTTGCATATTTTAAGCTATGATCTCTGCTAATTAGTTCTTCACTGAAAAAAATACTCAGGGTAAAGATAGAAATTATTAGGAAATAATACACCAGACATAATTTAAAACAGCTCACTGACAGAAAGAAGTAAGACTTCCAAAATGATATCATTTCATAGTGCATTTAGAAATTCTCCCCTTACCATCAGAACTCCAAAGTGTGTGAGGTGGTCACACAGGCACACTGTTTCATTCGCAGTTGTATTTCCTTGTGCTTGGCATCCTGATATGTTCCAAAATCCAAAACTTTCTATAGAAGGAAGTCAACAAACATTGTGAAAATAACAACAGGTGAGTTCCTTCTCTATAATGAATAATGTTTTTTTTTAAGGGAAATAACTATAAACCTATTTGAAAGCTGCCAATTCTTAAAATTTAGATTCCTGGAATGTTAGGATGTTGGCAGAGACTATTATTGGTTTTCAACTGGGCTCAACTGAAGGTCTGCAAAAGTTTGATTTTTAAAAAAATTTACAATCAACTTCCATAAAACTACAAATATATCATACACCAATGCATGGGAGCAATGCATTATTTTTATTTTGAGTCAATCTGTTTTGGGACAAATAACTGCTTCCCTGGAACACACTGTTATATACATAGGGCCCATGTGCAGTGACAACTATGTTATAACATAGTGACCCAACTTTAATGGTGTGATATGGAATATAAACCCCTTTTATATTTGAAGACTATTCTAAGACTGCAAGGAGGTGTCTTTTTAAACTATTAATATGTATCAAATAAATCAGACTCTTCTCAAACTATGCAACTAGAAACTGAATAGTAACAAAAAGGTTTTAGCTTTTGGCAAGAAGCACCAAAAAAGAGGCTTGGGACTCCTCCACAGCACACACTCACACTCTAGCGAGTGTGAACTTGATTTGGTCACCAGAATCCCAATGGGGCTTTCTGAGGGGATCCAATAGAGGATCCCCTAGGATTTCTTTAGGGGTACAATAGAGGGTTTCATGACTTGTCCTTCCCTTCAAAGAGAGCTCCCCGACCTTTCACCCAGTGATTCACCCTTTAATTTTGCCTTTCTCTCAATTGGCAAATGTCATTCTGGAGGTAGCTAATATATATATACCCATTGTAACTAATCCTACATTTACTGTTTAATTTAGTGAACACATCCCCACACAATCACACATAATCTGAAGTCTAGAAGTAGAATTTTAAATTGTGTGTCTTACATATATCAAATAATCTCTGACATGTTCTATAAGAATGAGATCAAGTATATCCAGTCAGCGCTCTCAAAATGACCCTGACAGTGAAATAACCATGCATAACAATGTATAAAATACAATATAATGTATTTATAAACAACTAAAGTCAGAGGCTGTTTGCCACGGAAAAATGTCAGCTCTTCCTGTATCTTCTTGTCTGCAAGAAGAACAATTGGAGAAATTAGACACCACTTCTCAAGCTCCCTAAACTAATGTCTGCAGCTCAGCTGCCATCACACTTGCATTGTGACTCACTGTGGTCTGGGGTAGAATGAAAGGAGACAAGGGTGCCTAACAATGTTTCAAAGTCAGCTGTTATTAAGATAGCCAATATTTCAAAACTTACCATTTTCATTTAGATCCCAGAAGGCACAGATGGGCTGAGGCACGGCCTGTATTAACATAACAATAAACATGTGAAACTGTGTTTAAAATAAATGAAAATCATACAATCTGAATACATGAAAATGCTAAGGTTTTCACAAAGAATAGATTCGCATTGGTCACGCCTGTATGACCTAAGAAAGGCAGGCAGTGCAGGGGAATCTCCTTTCACTAAGACTCCAAGTGGAAATCAACTATAACTAACTCCATGAGTGATCTGTTTTCCACCTATCTGCAGGTTTCAATATATGTCTCATTGTAAAATGTAATTCCCTCTTAATTAAAACTAGGACTCAAAAAGATACTGCACACTCACATTCATCACAGCATTCGTCATAAGAGCCAAAGGTGGGCCAAAGTTTCCATCAACCGATGAATGGGTAAGAAAAATGGGGTGTGTATTTAATGTATATTAGAATTTATGATATTTATATCATGCATACATGAGAAGCATATATATTATATACACATACACACAACAGAATAGTATCCAGACTTAAAGAGAAAGGAGATCCTGGCACATGCTATAATATGGATGAACTTGAAATACATTAGGTGGAATAAACCAGCCACAAAAAGACAAATACCACATGCGTCCATTTATAGGAGGAAATTCTGAGAAAGAGAGACAGAGAGAGTAGCATGGTGGCTGTTGGAGGCTGGGAGAGGGGACTGGGGATTTGTGGTTTAAAGGGTGTGTGCTTTCAGTTGGGGGAGATGAAAAACTTCTGGAGATGGATGTGGAAATGGTAGCAGAACAATATGAGTTCACTTAATGCCACAGAGCTGTACACTTAAAAATGATTAAACTAGAAATTTTATGTTATGTCTATTTTACGGCCAAAATAACGTGCTTATGGATGCAGATGCTGAAACAAGGGGAGAAAGAGGTAGTCTCAGGAGGTTGAGTGACAAAGGGGGGCTACTTCTTAAATGACTTACTTCTAACCATTAATCCTTATCTACCAGCTCACTTCCCTCCTGTCTTCCTGCCTGTCTAATGGCAGAGTGATTACTGGACCGTCTATTGGGGGGGTAAGGGGGCCTGGGGAGGAGCCACAAGGCTGGACTGGTGAGTACAGTAATAGCCTTCAAATAAGTCAAATAAGTCTATTGAATAAACATATGAGCACAAGGGAAGTGAAGCAAGATAGGCAGGTAGATAGGTGGGTGGGTGGGTAGGTAGGTAGGTAGGTAGGTAGGTAGGTAAACAGAGAGCAGCCTTGCCTGTCTGAGATATAGACAACTACTAATCTGTCAAAGAATGAGTTGGGGCTCTCCTGTTTCTCTCTGCTTTCCAGCTGCAGCAATCTTTGACTTTAAAATACAATCAAAACCTGTAAGAACAGGACTGTGTAATGTATCTGCCCCTAATTTACTTGAATATATGTAGTTTCTTCAAAATAACAACCCTCTTTTCTTGGCTCCCATTCTTTTCCTTCATTCTAGAAATGACTAATCCCCACCCCACTCCCACCCCACTCCAGTTGCCACAGTTTATTGTGACATATGGTCACTACCTGACTAGCTGTTCTCCCCTTTCTGGAAATTGCACACTCCCTATCTCCTACCTCTGCCCAGTTATTTCTATCATGTAAGGGAAAAAAAAGCATCCCAGTTCAGCAAAGAGTCTACTACTGTTCCATTGCTCTTTGTCTCATCTTTATTTTTTTTTTTTACCTGAATACTTCTGTGTTTGATTTTGATTTGAACAGGATCCTTCAGATCCTGGATGGTAATATTCCCGATACTGCAAGCCATCACATAACTCACTAAGGGGTCTTTCTCGGGCTTTCCAACCTTTAAAGAAAATAAATTGTGTATTAGTCAGAAGTACACACTTTTATTTTATTTGGGGGCTCCAAAATAAGCAGACTGTCAGCACTTTTTACACTTAAGATCTTCAATTATAGAACATCCTGTTTATAAGACCAAATGCTGGCTTTCCTGAAAGGGCTTTGCTATTTCCCTTAGTACAATAAATACATTGAGGGAACATAGGAGTGAATGTTTAAGGGGTTTTGCCGACAAATTCATTCTCCAATGCTGTAACTAATGCCTGGTCAATTAACATCTGAAACAATGCAAACCCATAAATAATATAAATACATAAATGCTGTGAAAAATTTAGATCATTTCTCTACCAGAAATGATCTACATGAAATTGTTTCATTTAGAGAAGCACAAAGAAAATATGGTGTGAAAAATTTAAAAAATGACTGGACCCAAGAAACTGTCCCTCCAGAGGAGGTCATCACTACTTTCTTTTTCCTGTCATGTTTCTTGTTGAACCTCCTGAATTTCTCTACTGCAACTTATAAATCAGTTGTTTTGGAGTAAGTGTATGGTTTCTTCAATGGCCAGTAACAGCATCCACAATATAGCTTTTAATTACTTTAGTGTGGCCACTCTCATAAAGTCATCTTTGGCTTGGGGATACCTTACTTTTTCTTTAAAAAGACTATCTTGTTCATGGCATGAAGGAAGGACCATAGAAACTTAAAATTATTTCATGCTGCTACAAATTTATTTATAAAACAAGCATGTATTTCCTAATAATTACTTTGGGAGCTGTCAAAGGAGGAGGTAAAAATGGTGTGGAAAAGGAGAGTCACAATGAGATTATAACAAATTCTTCCAACTCTGAATTGTCCTAAATCCTCCCCACAGAGGACAGATACCCCCTCCTCTAACTGGATGCCCCCCACCCATGCATATTTGGTGAAACTGTCTGTATATTTCATATGGTTTTTAAAGGTGACATTGTTATGTCTCAAATAATAAAACAGTTTTATTTGTTCATAGCTATTAAACCTTTTATAGTAATTATAAGTAATGCAGTCTTAATCACAGAATTTCTATATAGTTTATTTCTAAAATATTACCTAATAAAAAGTTAAAACTTTGGAATTAATTATTGCAAATGATTAAGTGGTATTGCTTTTCTTATATGCAGCCTACTTTGCTATTCCTATCCAAATGATGTAAAAGGCAGATCTAGTAATACTATTTCTACTGTCTTTGAGACTTGCTATTTTCTCCTACATGACTCACATTGTTTGATATAGATAGGTATCCTCAATTTAATAGATAATTTTATTTTTTTAAAAAAGGCTCAGTGACATTGTGTGGATGGGTTTTCAAAGGCAACTAGAGGTCACCAGTGTTTGCTAGCAATAGACTTTCTAGTATTTAGAAACAATGCCAATAAAAATGATACTAAGTGCTCAGCACAATGCCACCTACTTAGGGGCTATGTGAAGGCCAAAGTTCATCTAAAACACTAATGAGAAAAATGATTAAAGCCAAGAATGCTGCTCATTATATAAGCAGTGCTTCCTGCTGAACTGAAAACAAAACAAACTTTCCTTTGGTGTGCAATTTCTTTAACTCTGTAGATCTAAATTGCTAGAGTATGTAAAATATTTTTGAAAAGGAATAAATCATAACTTCTTGACAAATTCCATTTTTAATTCTATTATATAAGTCTTAGTATATTATATGACTAATTTTAAAAAGTTAAAAGAACACATTCTGCTAAGTATAATTATCTGAAATAAAATATTTTTTAAATTATGGCAAAGTTTTCCATCTCTGAATGTGCAAAAGGTTAGCTTTTCCAACCTCTGGATATATTTTCAAGGCAACTGAAATTCTGTTTTTCACTGTGAGCAAACAAACTTGATTTTCAAGTTGAAACTAATCATTAAAAGGACACTTACTTGGAAAAGTCCAGTTTTATTAAAGAAAGTAAACTGTATTCTTGTAACTGATACGGAATCTTCTTGATTTAAATTCTCAAATACACTTGGAGGCAAAATTACAGAAGCCAATGGATCCACTTGCCCATTTTCAAAATCCATCTGTGGAGATATATTGGTTGACTAATCACAAATTGCCATGATAATTTTGCTCCACATGCTATTATGGCAGAAGAACAAGTTAAGTTTCAATGTATTTAGGACAGGACTTGCCTTTACCTCCAGTAAAGCCATGTCCTCCTGGGTGAACCCATACAGATGGCACGGCTCTCTGAGATAAATCCCTATAGCTGGCAAGCCTTTCCTGGGTGAACCACTAAGATGGCAAGGTTCAGATTCATTTGAGTTTTACAAGTTTGGTGAGTGAGGAAATAGCATTGATTTTAACTAATGCAAACTGAGAAGTCTATAAACCAGTTAACGTTTTCAAATATAAGAATCAGATTTACGCTTAATAGATTTTGAAGTTTTCTCAGAACACTTCACAAAAAATAATTATGGCAACAACGACGACTGGAATTAATTTGTTTCACTTCTAATGTTTTATGAATACTCTTGGCTATCACTCTTCCTGACTCATCAATCAGGTCAAAGACTGTTTTCCTGCAAATGTACTTGAATGAGACTGAGGCTGACTGAGTTTTCACTCTCGTTTAAAATATTAAACAGGGGGCCTCCCTGGTGACGCAAGAGTTTAAGGCGCAGCACTATGAAGCTATCCACAGGCACTGCTACACAAGTTTGATCCCCAGCTAGGGAGGTGACCGACATGGTGCAGCAGACCTCTCCTGTCTCTTCTGCTGCTCCCCTCACCAGTGTATCTCAGATCTACCTGTTCTGCTCCCCACTCTGTCTCTGGTAACTCCTCTTACCCCCCACACAGCTGGCTATACCCCAGTTCTTATACACATAAATAAATCTTTAAAAAAATAATGAAAATAAAATATTAAGCAGAATTACCCCCCCAAAAAACCCTTTTTCTAAAGCAGAAAAAAAGATTTCTTCCTTATATCCAGATTTTATTATGTTATCTCCACAATTAAATATCACACACATGTGTGTTCTCCATGTCAAAGATGATGTGGATGATGGCTAATACTGTCTAGTACACAGCAGGGACTTAAAAATTATTTGATGAATTGTCACTTGAACAGGTCAGAGGCTCTCCATGAATCCAGGCCCATCTTTCCTGTCCAGCCTCACTGTCCCCTATTAATCCGTTTTATTATCACTGGTTCACAAAGCATAATCCTCTGACCAACAGATTCAGCAATAACTGGGAACTTGTTAAAAGTGTAAATCAGGTCCACCTAAAACATACTAAATAACTGTCTTCATGGATGGGACGCAGCAAGATGTTTTCATGAGCCCTCCAGGTGATTATAATCCACAGAATCACTGACAAAGAACATACACAAAGCTTCTTTCCCATCTTTTAATAAAGCTATTTCTCTGATCAAATGGACCCCCACCTCCTTACTCTTTAGAAAGTGACCCCTATTCATGCTTCAATATTTAGCTCCATTATCACCTCTTATAGAAGGTAAAATGGTCATCTCTATTACCGAGGTTTTGAAAGTATTCCTTCTTTAGGCAATGACATAACTTAAGGTCATTGCTACTTTACATCTTAGACAACCTTCAGACCTGACTGCCAACTTGAACCAAGATCTCCTTGAAGTAGAAACAGGTAGGTGATAAGACAAATTTTATTTGTGTGATTAATTACAATTAAAGAGACACTGATTACCTGGAAATATGATTCGTTATTGCTTGAGAGACCGATGCTAAAGTTTAAAATTTCAGTTGTCTCTGTGGACACGGATAACACTCCAAGAGCCAAATTGCGTGTTGAAATATTCACATGTGATGAGCTGAGGTTTATTTTGAAGGCCAGTTCATCAATTGTTTTTAAAATTCTAAAGAAATGACAATACCACTGTTATGACCATGTTTTAGGTACTTATACATTTTGCTATAGGGCAAAAAATAAATGAAATAAGACTGTCTTTAAATTATTTGATCTGAGTATGAATGCCCACAAAATAACTCTAGACTACAACAATATCAGTTAAAATACAGAATCACAGTACAGATGCACCCTCAAAGGGAATGAACACTTTAAGGAAAATCAACAATTCAATCATCCTAACAAAATACCTGTTTTCTCCCTATCTCAGCCTTTTGTTCTTCGTATGAAAAACTCTCCTCCCTACTTCATAACTGACCAATAATCAAAGGAAATAATGTGGCAAAATTAACTATGAAACACTGAATAAAATACTTGTAATTATTTTCTGGGTAATGCAAATAGGAGAATACATTTTAATTAATATAAAATTTCCACCTAAGAAATTTGGTTGAAAGGAATGCACTAGAAAGAAAAAAATTGAGTATCATAATACATCACATTAAATCATTGGATACAAATGGAACTCATAAAAGTAGGTACATCTTGACCTGAAGCAATTTAAATCACAGGATACCAAGTGTGACTGAATTATGCCTGAAAGATGTGAGCTGAACGATTGCTGTCTCCTTTGCAAACCAAGTGTCATAAATGAATGTTTATGACAGATTGCTCATCTTCTGAACTAACCCTAGTTAATATATTTCAGTTAAAATAAAATACTAGTGATGCTTACTTACTCCTTACTTATCTATTTAGATAACAACCCTAATCATTTTGCAAATTACACTTCTCAAAAAAAAAAAAAAAAGAGAGAACTTTCTAGTTCATTTTATGAGTGAGCTTGGGAAATATCAGTAGAATTTTAGAGGTCTGAACTATAAAGTCTCAGCACCAAGCATCAAATATGTGAGAAATTATATAACATGAATTTAAGCAATGAATTTTACTCTCTATAAGAAAAAAAAATGAAAACTTACTCAGAAGAGGATTCCAACAAGTCATCATTTGGACTGGTTAAGATATTGGAAAAAATATTCATTAAGGTTGAGCCAAGGGTGATGTCGATCGTTCCTCCACTATCCACAATGTTTTTGACCTGATCTACAATGTTGCTGATATTGGCTGATTTTAAGTTCTGCACATCGTTGGTTAAATCTAAAAGCTCATTGGCAATATCAATTGGTTCTCCTAAAAAAAAAAAAAAGGCGGCAGAAACAACATACAATGTTTTACCTGTGCATAGGTAAAACATCAAAATCGTAACTCACAGAGAATATCATCTCTTTTCAGATATAAACTGAGCAATCAAGTAAATAAGTTGGAGGGCCCAATTACTACATATGGTTCTAGAAGTTATGTCTCCAGAATCACTGAATTTGTGTGTATTTGTTGTCTAAAATGTAACACAAAACTACAAAATAATTGGTATCAATATTAACTGATGCATTATTTTTAAGACTTCTTTAAAACTTTTTTACTCTTTTTAAAAAATCTTCAGGATGGTTGAACAAAACATTAGAATGGGGAAAAACAGTATTTTCTACCTTACATAAAACAATCATTTACCGAGTCTTGAATATTCTAACAGTATCACAGAGCATGAGGTCATTTCATTTTGTCTTGGAGAAGTGAAAAAAAATCACTTACTGGTACAATTAGAAAAATCAGGAGGATTCCAGTAGGCATAAGATGAGTTGTGCTTGACGCTTTGAACCAAAAAATAATAGTTCAGATTACACCTTATGTGACATTATAACTGAGAAAATTAGTTAATGATAAGCTCTAGACTTTTCCTTAATATGGAGGTTAAGTTTCATTTGACAATAAGACTGTAATACAATGAAATGAAACTCATATGAAAATTCTTGCTGGAAAAAATCAGGTGCATGTATTATAGAAACAAAATACTAGCAGTCTGTTCTCACCCAGAATACATCAGGCTAATAAGATTACAGGCATATGTAGTGACATGGGGCAAGTATCACTTTAAAAATCTTTCACACAAAATCTGATTCTGATTTCACATCACTCTGTAAGGGTAAGGCACATTCTAATCGACCCTTTATAAATGAGGAAATAACTTTAGGTAACTCAAGAATTTTCCAAATTCTCACAGACAGAAAGACAGGTATACCTACATATCTCACTCAAGTCACTAAGTCTCTAAATCCCCTGCTTTGTTTCCAATCACAGGTGAGGTGCAACCCTTTTCTACTTGAGCAGTTTCAGTTTCTGAATTAGCCCCAAGAAAATTCTAATTAGGGGTGGGGTAGATGCCACTGCATTTGAGTTGCTTTTGGGTGAATTCTCTGCAATGGACATGACTCTGAGCTTTCTGTTGAGCATTTAGCAAAAATCTACCCCCTGACAGTCTCCATTAGCAGACTGTCCCACATGGACCCTATTTTTATTCCCTGCTTCAATAGCTGCCATTCCAGAAATGCCCAAAATAATGGCATTTCAGATGCACGTGCCAAGGCTGTGCAGTGGTTCAAGTCACCCAGATGTAAGGTGCTCCAGAGTCTGCATCTGGTTTCCAAATGTCTCCATCTTTCTTTGACAATAAATGAGATTAATATTTGCTTGGAGTAAAATGTTTTTTCTTGGTAACCTTCCTGTCTCAGTTTCTCCTGATCCCCCATGAAGTGTATGATTTAGGCATGCCCAGAGAACCCCACCATAGTCAATTCCTAGGGCATGGGGGCTACTGTGCAGTATGTGCTACCCTGGCAAAGTGGATAACATGGGGCTTTGCTGGCAAGGGTCAAAGAAAGTATTACCACTCCCGTTTCCTCTGGCCACCTTTACATGAATTTCTGTAAACAGCAGGCGCTATGGATGGCCAGAAAACGCCTTTTGGCAATTCTTCTTGGGGACACAAACCTATGTGAAAAATAAAAAGTACAGGAGATATATTCATCTATTTTTTGAAGTGACAACGTTGGCATGGTATTTCTTTTATGGAATACTAAAATCCCAGTTTTTATGGTCAGAATTTGTGAACATTTAGAAATTCAAAGACACTCATATTTAATACATTTCAGATCTATAAATGATTACATCTTCCAAAAACATCAAATAAAAACCCTACCCTTATTTGAGTATAAGCATGAATTACATATTCACTCTAATATAAATTATTAGCAGATAAAAATAATATTAGATAAAATGAAAACACTTGGGAAAACTTCAAAGTATAATTTTATCATTTTTGACAGGGTAACGTATATAAAATAACACATAGTAGCAGTAATCACAGTATCACTGTAGAACAGTAATTTCTTTTCCTTGTCTGTCTTTTTGGTCAAAATCAAGTCTTATTTTATTCAAATATTTACTTGATGCAAGATGTGCTAAATGCTGGGGAGACAGGAAGTGAGGGTGGAGAAGAAAAAAAGATATGTTCTCAAGTCAGAGGAAATTACATTTTAAAGAAAAAATACATAAGAACATAAATAAGTCCAGTCAAATACTGGTCTTCTGCTGGGTACGATTCTCTGGGATTCTGCAGGTTCAAAGGTGATGCTATCTACTTACACAGAAAGGTGTCAGAAAAAGCTGCATAGAAAAGGTGACTTTGAGCTGTCTTTAAAACTCTAACAGTGATAATAAGGTGGATGGTGAGAGAGCGGGGCTGTGTGGGCAAAGACATAGAAAGGAAGCATAAAAAAGCAAGGCATTTTTGGAAAGTGCTAGCAGTATCACAGCTGAGGCTGTGAATGCTGTCCAGGTGAAAACTAAAACTAGGTCAAGGCTAATTTTCAGATACCTGGCCTATTCCTGAAAAGACAGTGGTATCATTAAAAGAGACAGAAAACACAAGAGAAGATATACCTTATTAGAGTGTTCATATTCATATCCTCTTCTAAGGTCAAGGTTATCTTGGCATTTTGCTCATATTCTAAGTATTTTCATAAAATATCCCTAATTAGATATGAACTCTCACTTTCCACTTTCATTCCTTGTAATTCATAGATTAACAAGTTGATATCTTTTGCCCTTACCATGTCACCCATTTGTTACAATGTAACCAACATGATGATTTTTCAACATTCAGAAAAATTAGCTTTTAAATTGGTGAGCAACAAAAATATTTTTGTTGTTTCAATTACATTTGACTATACAGTTGTATACACACACACACACACATCACATATATAATTAATTAAAAAGTTAAAGGCACTTACCCTGTTGCCTCACTTGCACTGTGAACAGTCTCAAGCCTTCATCCAGGGACTCATTATTCTTTAAGATCTTCTGCTGAATGAGTTTTCCTTCTAAATTAGGATTGCTGGTAGCATTGTAAACTAGAAGAGCTGAAATCGTTAACCTACGAAAACATTTTAGATAGAGTTGTTGCTGGGGCTGTCAGCTGACTGGTGATTTTTTTTTTTTTTTTTGGTGGAAAACCAGAACATTTTGATATGGTGGTAAGATGACCAAAATGTATTGACATTGAAGAAACAGACCAAGGTCCTGTCCCTGATGTCTGCTGCTGCATAGATTATAACACTAAAAACATCTTAATGGAAATAAATTTTATAAAATATTGCATGTGTAATTGCATGCCTCTAACAGCATTTTGTGGTTAATTCTGTATTGTTTCTTCATAGCTCCAAATAAAAACTTTTAGAAGTTTGATTTCAACTATGATGAAACTGATCGTGTCTATATTATTTGAAAGTGTCTTACAGTTTCTACAGAATGGTGATAAATGATTTTCCATTTTCATGAAGCATTTGCAAGTACTTTGTATCGTGAAAGTTATAAAGTCAGCACTCAAACTGTACTTGGTGACTGTCCTGCATATTACCAAAGATGTTGTTATAGAATGCCTGACCTTGAATATCTTTAAAAATAAATCTATGGGACGTAGAGATGAATCCTTAAAACTCCATCAAAGCTCTTGGTTCCATAATTTGAATTAGTAAAACTTTCTGCTATAATCATAGGTAGAGTCAGTAGCAGAAATCAAAACTAGTAATGAAAATTAACATATGTCATATAGAGGAGAATTTTTTTCTCTTATATGTAAAAGCTCTGAATTTACAATACAACTTTCATATCTTCTTCCTATTCTGAAGATAAATAAATATTATGATATAAGATAGAGTGATAATCATATAATCTTATTACAAATATTAGTTACTGCATACATGGCAAAGTCCAAGCAGTAGCATTGTTTTTGAAAAGACTGTGTGAAGTATTCAATGGAGAGGTAGTTGCATATTTTATTTATTAAATTCTATGTGCATAAATAAAAGTGAAGTAGAGTATTAAACATCTGTGGAAATAAAAAGAATAAGTAAAATGTTTGCTTCAAGGTCAGGTGAAATTGAAAAATAGTTCTATATTTTCCCTAAATATCTTGCTAATCTCAAGCACAAAGTGCTATACTATTGTCATAAGCACCCAGCAAAGTTGTTTATCTCCAAAATGATTTGCTGTTTAATGTTTATATATAAGTGATAGTTCAAGAATACAATGATGAGCTGTGCCACAATAATAATTTTTAGAATGGCATATGAAAAAGTATCCCTTGATTAAATTATTGCTGGGACACTAGGTTTGCCACTCCAGCTACTGAGAACTTTGAGCTGGGAATGTGACCTTTTACTTCTCTTAAATATTGAGAACAAACTTAGTACAATGTATCGTGGGTGATACTGAATATCCTAGCTCAGCAATCGTAGAATGACCATGTCTTATTTATGTCGTTTTACTCTTTCATCCAGTAAACTGAAACTATTATATGGTTCTGCAAAGTCAAGTTCTATCTGTTCTATCTGTTGTTACCATCAATTACTCTTTATTCCAATAAGCCAGTCTCTGGCTTTGGTTTCCTGTCTGTCCAGGCAATAGAGTATGATAGCCTTACTTGAAGCTGTGATCTGTGGTCTGTGTGTCACAACCAAATTGAAAGGAAAAGTTGGGGGGGGGGGAAATGTATGTGTGTGTGAAACTAGTAGATTGTGGCTTTGAAAACGATTATGGGTCGCAAAGGCTGATCACTGAACATAAGAGTGTAAGTAGAAAAAAGGAGGGGGAAATATACTCTAAGAAAACTTTTTAAATATCTATCTGTCTGTCCATCCATCCATCCATCCGTCCATCCATTCATCTATCTTCCTATGATGTTTGCTTTCGTACCTAGGTGCAGTCCCTATAGAGTTTCCACCACCAATTCACCTGTGCACCATCACCATAGTTCCTTGTGTCTAAGCGTACATTTTTAAAACAATGCAGAAATTCGTACCAAAGAAAAGCAAAAAGTATGAATTTTCCCATATGTATTATTTTGTTTTCATTTTCCCCATAACTCATAAATCTTGGAAGTTATGTATTGGTTTGACAGACAGAAAACTGAAATTCCATAAATTTAAATGACTTTCAAGCAAGGTGATGGATTTACTATTGTCAGGCACTAGAGGAATCACAGAACCCAAACTGAAAAGGGCAACGCCTGAGAAGACTAGCTGATGACTTTAAATGATGACAATATTTCCCATTCCACTAAATGTCACCATACATAAGTTCCTTACTTAAAATCACAGCTATCTTGTTTTTCCTCTGAGGGTCTTTTTGAAACTCAAATAAGAGGCAATGGGTTATCATAAAAAAAAAAAAAAACTAGAAATACTAAATATCATTCATTTATTTTAAATGTCCGACCTCTGAATTATCTTTATCATATGCACATTTCTACAGTCTGCTGTATTAGATTTTGTTAAAAAGATTTTTATTTATGCACAAAAGAGCTGGGGTACAGGCCAGAGACATGGGGGTGAGAGTATTCACCAGAGACAGAGTGGGGAGCAGAACAGGCAGATCGACTGCAATACACTGCTGAGGGGAGCAGCGGAGAGGCAGGAGAGCTCTGCTGTGCCGTGTGGGTCCCCTCCCTGGCCTGGGATAGAACTCATGCTGCAGTGACTGTGGAAGCCCCATAGTGTGGCGCTCAACCCCTTGAGCCACGAGGGAGGCCCCTGCTGTATTAGATTTGAAAGGAAAAAATGTGTAACCAAAGAAATATGTTCCTTCATTAAACTGTTTCTCAATTTCATTGTTTTTGTTTCTCTACTAGACAATCAAAACAGATAGCAACAGAAAGGATAGTATACTGTCTATAAATGTGTCAGTGTTACCTTGGGTCACTGCCGGTGCTTCTCTTGACTTTAATCTTGTCCTCTCCTGTGTTCACATGAAAACTATAATAAAAATACACATGTTCATTACCGACCTCATCTGCTGCATCATCAACCGCAAAATTTGAGAAGGTGAAAGAAAGAGGCAGAAAGCAGATTTTAAGCCATATCGCCCATGATGCGGTAAGCTTGGCAGCGTGTCCGTTGGCTCACTTTTCACAGTGAGTGTTAGTGTATTAAGATCCTGAGATATCCTGATAGTAGAAACCTGCTTCTGCCTTACTTAATAATGTACACCCTGAACTAATGTGGCCATTTGATCCACATTTCTGTGTTATTATATCTCTTGGATTCACGCAGTGTATGTTTCGGGTTCATAGAACACATATTAGAAAAGTTGTTTAAGTATAAAACTATGACTACAAGGGACAGAGGAGGGAAAGTCGACAATACTATTTGCTAAGGACTAGTGAAATATTTTCCTACAAGAACAGTGAAAGATAATTTTGAAAAGCTAAGTTCTAATCAGACTGTAGATATCTCATAAAAAAAATGGTCTGTAAACAGGGGTGCATGCAATCCAAGAGTGTTCTAGATAATTCACTAGGATATGAGGAGAACCTAACAGAATGACTATTTATATTTAATTACTCTTTATTTTGTGATGTACCATAACATAAAATGTTGGTGAAGCGATACATACCCACATACACATATACATTCACATACACACACAATTTATTTAAAATCACAAATATATTTTAGTAATACATGCTATATTTAAAAAAGATTGGGATCCATAATCAAAAGATATTAAAAATCATTGCTGAAGCATTGAATCTTTTTGTGCAATGAATAATATAGAGTTGTTTTAAAATTATTATGAATATGAGTCATGTATGTATGTTTACTTTTGAAAATGTGTATGTAGGTATAATCAGATAGAAAAAATTAAAGGGTAGCATTAAATTAGAGACCTTTTTTTTATTTCTCAAATAACTTATTTCTTCATTTACCTGATATTAACCACATAAACAGTGTAGCTCCAATTTTGAAAAGTTGAATTGAGCTAAAAAATACAATGGAAAAGGGTGAGTGTTGGTAATTTTTTAAAATCTGAATCAAGTTTCTTCCCTCCCAAAAGATAAGTCATTATTGGAATACTACCCTAGGAAAATCCCAGATTTAGAGTGAAAGAAAGGTAAAGGTAACAGTTACTGAATCACTGTATGCCAAGCCAAGAACTTTACAAATCTTATTCATTTCTTTCAGTCTTACAACCACAATAGATTTATATAGGTACAACATGAACCCCCACCCCTTACATATAAAGAAATTGAGCTTAAGTGAAATGAAATAACTTGCTCAAGGTCATTCAATAGGCGGTTAAATCCCAGACTGGAATCCAAGTCTGTCTATCAGGACATTCCATAGTATAATGAGTCTCTTATCCAAAGTAGTCACTGGGAACTTTGTTGTAAGAGGGCACATAATGGATTAACCTAACAAACACCATTCATAGTCTTCATTCAACACGCATTGGGCTACAATAACATATTTATCTAGTAATTATGATCTCAAGAACATTAGTAAGAAAATTAGAAATTATTAAATGATACCATAGAAATACAAAACACCATCACAAAACAAGATTTTGTTACAGACACAAAATTCTTACTTCTATATAACCTCCAATCGATTTTCATACCTTGCTTCATATATATTTAGCCTTCCTTGAAAACATTTCTAAAGCTGATTGTCAATTCTAGGAAATTGTGGCCAAAATACTAAATTATTTTAAAATTATAAATAGTAATCATAGGAATCAATGATACTACTAACATTTTCCCTGTTATCAAATATCTGCTTTTTCATTTTGCATGGTCAAGTTAAAGTATCCAATGAAGTTTAGTTTCAGATAAGAATAATGCTAACTTGAAAATCATCCATGATATAAATACAATTGTAAAATGATACCTTGTTTAAAGGACTCTTCATTACATGTGAATTTTTCAGGGTTAATCACATTAGAAGTACTTTATTTGAGAATGAAAATAAAGAAGTTTATCTTTTGAAAACATCCTGACTTTATTTTTTATTTATTATTTTTTTAAGATTTATTTATTTATGCATATAAGAGCTGGGGTACAGGCCACAGTCACGGGAGGTGAGAGGATTCACCAGAGACAGAGAGGGGAGAAGAATAGGCAGAGATGGACTGAAATACAGTGCTGAGGAGAGCAGCAGGCGAGGCAGGAGAGGTCTGCTGTGCTATGTGGGTCCCCTCCCTGGCAAGGGATTGAACTTGTGCTGCTGTGCCACAGATGCTTCACAGCGCAATGCTCAACGGGCTGTAACACCAGGGAGGCCCCACATCCTGACTTTAAAAAAAAAAAAAAAACACTGGAAAGAAAATGGGACATAAAATAGTCTTTACCAAAAAGAAACTGGCATGTAAGAATATACTCTTTCTGTAATATCAATGCTAAAACAGATTGTTCAGTGTTTGAATAGGTATTGAAAGGTATTGAATAGGTATTGAATAAGTAATGTGTTGTTTCACAAATTAAAAATATTTTCTTTGACTTCTATTAGAGTATCTCACTTCCCCCTAATATTATGTTACAGTTGTTGTTTAAAAACTATTGTTTCTGTGTTCAGTTTACTTTAAAAGGTATTGTCTTTAAAAATAATACTATGTATTCCGATTATTCTTCCAATAACTGTTCCCAGTAGCTCTCAATGAGTGGTTTAGCATTCTTTAATTACCAAGGACACATTTCTTAGATACAACAACATAAGAAAAGCCATTTTTCTCACTTTAGAATGTATACCCAGGTGACTTTATTCACAAAAGCTGTTTGTAATAGTATTAGAAGTAAAAAGTAATTTAAAGCTCTTTAGTATTCTATAGATAGGAAATAAAGTAAGAAATAAACACAGAAACCTATAGAAAATGAAAAAATTAAATTGAAATGGGGAAGAAAATTAAAAAGATATCTCCAGGGTATATTTACAAGAAAAGAAAATGCTAAAGTTTTAAAATGAGAAATTACCAAATTTTCATTAGTAGAAAACTGATTAAATATTGAGTTGTCAGAAAAGTCATGACAAGAAAAGTATTTTTTCAATGTTTTCTACACAAAAACGTGTCATCACTTTTCCGACGATTCAATAAATTTTTAACCATGTACCCATCAACAGAAGACTTGTTAAATAAATGAGCAGACGAACTCTTAATGGAATACTATTCATTGTTTTAAAAAAAGATAAGGCAAGTATCTGTGTACAAATATTGCTAAATTGGCAATAACAAAATTAAGGACAGTACAGGACAGTCTGCAAAATATACTAATTTTATTGTAAAAAGAAGAAACATAAGAATAATTTTATTTTCTTTTAAATACAAAGAAATTCTGGAATACTTCACATGACATCTACTCTTAGATTTATAATGACCATTCTCTAGGTTTCAGTATCATCTGTGGATTTTGTTACCCAGATAGTAAATGTCTTTGCCCAATTTGCAGTGATTTAAGATCTAAAACCAAAAAAGAAATTTTGCAAGTTCACTTACCCATTCTACCACCTTGTTCTGGACATTTGCTTCAGGGTGACGGAGGACATTTTCAATCACTACGGAAATTCTATAGGCAATTCCATCTGTCCATTGGAAATAGGGTTTAGTCCATTAATTATACTTGACAATCACATAATTATCATTATAAATTTAAAATTACACAATTTCATACAATCAAAAAGAGACACTTTTTATGTAGGTACAGAACATTTCTGAAATATTTTAGCTTTACACTGATTGACATTTATCTTATACATAAGTAGCAGCCCTAAAATGATCATCTACATCTATTTCTTCATATTTTTTGTTAATTTAATTTTTAATTGAAGTAACAATGCATTGTAATATTCTATACATTTCAGGTATGCATCATTGTAAGTCAGTATCTGTACATGTTACATTAAGTACACCAATCTTTGGATTTTTTATTTCTATAGATTTCTGATATTTACTATGTAAAGTGCTTTTTTCCAAGTACAATTTTATTTCTTACAACAAGGACATCCTTTTTTGACCATACAAAGAATGTTAGTTTGTGATGTAAAAACTGGGGTGAGATGATGGTAGTAGTCAACTTAAAAAACAAAAACAGAAGACACATAATTACTAACCCTCAATGCCTTTTCTCCCTTCCCTGTCTGTCCCTCACCGCCACCCAACCCAAAAAAGCAGATACTTCTACTGAGCTATAGGGTTGGATTTTAATAAGGGTTTTCATCAAAATTCTATAAACATCATCATTTGTGTCAAAGTAGAGGGGGAAAAAGAAAGATTATTTGCAGACAGAATTTTAATGGACTAATTTGCTTTAAAAACAAAACCTTAATGTGAAAAGAAGGTCCTGTGTTTTTTTTGGCGGGGGGTGGCAGGGGAAGGTTTCATTCTTTAAAGTAGACTGCTTTTTAAAAATTAAAATCTAACTCAGCAGCCAGGGTTTGCTAAATCTTTCTAGGAGTTTGCAAAAATACCCAAAGAAAATGTAGAAATATATCATTTTAAAAATGATGGGGAAGAGATTTAATGAACATTTGAGAGAATTAGTAGAAAAGAATATAAAAATATGCCTCTGGGAATTCCCAAATCTATCAAAATACAAATTCCAGTTCCACTCCTAGAAGAATGCTTTTCTAATACAGGGTCACTTGTTGTAAAAATTTGCCACTCTCAGATGCAATGATGTGAGTACATGAAATTGGTTCAAAGTCAAGGGCAACTGAGTTTAATGTATGCAGATAAAATCAGTTCATCTTCTAAAACTTTTCAGGTACTTTAACGAGATTTTTGTTTCTTTAAATGTAGACTAAATGAATATTTAGAGGAATGTGTTTAAAACAAATGACAATAATTCAGATAATTATTTTCCACAGTAGGTATTATCATATCAAATAATGTTCATTCTGAATGGTCGAGAGAAAAATTCAAATTGCAGAGGTTCACGATTCTATTTATTTCAGGACCCTTGGTATATCCTGGGAATGTTCTCTGTTGTCAGGAGAGTGACTGAAAAACTCCACTAGGTGGAGACCTACAGCACATGTTTGTTCACTGACATATCTCAAATTTTATGGAAGCATCTAAACACTTAAGACATCTTTTTTGAGTTGTTAGTATTTACTCCTCATTTTTTCAATTCACTATTTTCATAAATAAGAACCCGTAACAGAGAAAACTTAAGTCAACTAATAAATATACTATCCAGAGTTCTCTTGCTTATAGTAAATAAAAGACATGAATACCAAACAAAACAGCAGCTTGTGTGAGAGATTCTCTCCTTGTGAATCATTTTCAAGTAGTCTCTCTTCAGAAGCCTCAGAATGAGGCAATTCTAATAGGAAAGTGGCATATAAATATGGTTGAGCCCTGCTCATCCTACACATACTTTCTTTAAGATACCTGGCATCTGAAATTTGATTTGTCACTGGATCCATACATAACCTGAGAATGAATTTTTCATGTGAGTAGCTAAGGCTAAGTGAGAAGTTACAAGCAAGGTCACAGTTTGTACTTGGGCATTTGTAATAAAAACTAGTGGACTCAGTTCCTCATTTGGGTTGTTTGTACTGAGCTCACAAAACTTCAATAGTCTGCAGCACTAAAATGATGTTACAAGCATAGAAGATAAGACATGGGATGGAGATACTAGTACAGAAGGATGGGAATGTAATGTGACAGGCATAGAGATGACGTGGGAAAACCTAAATTATTCAATATATACTGAATTATCTGTGAAAAGGAGCCTGAAAAACAAGAAGTCATCAATATATGATCTGAAGTATTAGACAAAAGTTCTCACAGAAATAATAAAAAGAACTTTCCCCAGAAAAATAGGAACATTTCATGAAAATTAGGGAAGCACACTGTATCAATAGGTTAAAGAAATATGCCTGATGTCAAATAATCTCATACCCTCTCTCTTCCTGGTACTAGCATAGCATGGCTGATAAACGCTGTAAAGCTCTTTGATAGCCAGGAGTTCATGGGTCTGGATAAGGTAGGCAACAGATTTCACAGTTGGTGCTTATCTTTCATACAGTGGACAAAACAGCATTCTCTCATGTATCAGCTCGTCAGTCTGAGAATGTTTACTATATAAGTTTCCCAAGGAATAAGAAAAGTGTCAGTATTAGTATTTGAAACTGTTGACAGTATGTGAAAGATCTTGGATAGTCCAGGACATGATATAAAGTCTCATTTATTCACCAGGAAAATAAATGATTCTCTTTTTTCAATAAATTCAAATGTGGCTACATCAAAGAAAAAAATCTGTGATCCATCATACCTGAAGGAAGAGACCAAATACTACCCAAAATTAATGATGAAGACAAGAAATAAATAAATACATTTAATATAGTAAATCAATAAATGGCTCCACATAAAAATTTTAAAAAAGAAGCAAATCTGAACGAGGTCCTAAGATAGAGGCTGTTCTGAACACCTTCTTATACTCCCTTTCTCAAAGATAATAAAGGGTTGAGATGCTAAGATATGTGAAGACTGTGGGTCATACAGAAAATTCAATAATGTTTTCATTGATTTATTTTCACTTCTATTTTAAAGCAAGTGGTACTGGTTTCATTCTGCAACAGTGATATCCATTATCTCAAATGTTTAAGCCAAACAATAAATCAACTTAAAATAAAACTATTAAACAAGTAGCACTGGTAGTTTAAGGATGTGGTTAAAAATGATTTGGCTGTTATATAAAATTGAGTACACAATTTTTAGACTATTTCTACTACATGACACCTATTGGATATTTTTTAAATGCTAGAATTACATTTTTAAAGCAAGAATCATCTTTAAAGGGGTAAAATCCAATCATTTGAGTGATTCTAATATTTGCTTGCTTTGTTGAAATGCCAGTGAAGGTCATGACGCAGAGGGAGATGGACTGAACAAGGCTCTCTTCAAGAATGTCAGAAACGACATGATTGAGTGAACACAGCTCTGCTCCAACAAGTCAAGGACTCTGAAGCATCATGTAAACGTTCTTGGGCAGTAGAGGATGTGCCAATCCTGAAGGGAGAAAGCTACAGAGGCCCTTTGTATGTTCATACAAAGAGCAAAATACTTAGTGAGAATTGTAATATCCCCATTACTGGCTGGGGTCCATGTGAAATATTCACTGGAAACTTCAGCGGCTACTGCTTTCTTGGGGTTGCTGGAACTTTTGTTCCTTCATAAATCTCCTCGGTGTAACTACAGAATAACCATAAACACTTCCCTGAATCGATGTCTTTATAACCCTAATGAAACTTGTATCTACGCTTTATGTAAAATATTCCATACTTCCAATTTAAAAAAGTACATTCAAGTTACTTACATGTAACTTCCTTACAGAGGAAGTTGATGTAAGCCTTGAAACCAAAAGAAGAAAATGAAATATATCTATATATGGGCTCTTTACTCTGGGTTTTGGGTCTTTAGTGATATGTTACAGATGTATTGGCCTCATGAGCTAAATGATTGGAGCTGAGGAAATTTCTTTGCTTCTAATACTTCACATTTGAGACTATTACTGTATTTGAGCAGTGATGTGGTTGGTCATCTGATTGGGATTTCTCTTCACTGGAAGAAACTGAACAAACTCTGAATTACCAAAATGCTATATAGCTGGTCCTACAGGTAGCAGGTTAAACAATAACTCAATTCACCTGGCATTTTCTCTGCTCATTTCTTGCCTTATATAACTGCTTTATTTGCAAATTACAAATAATACAAATAGAAAATTGCATATGGAGAATAAAAGCAAAAAGTATCAGCTGTTACTTGACATTTTGTCAGTGGAAAGTTGATTTATAAATTAGTTGGTAGATGATAACATTCTAATTATTATTCTTTAACACAAAAAATTGAGCAAAGTATTAATTTAAATATCACAAATGTTTGAACACCAAGTTGACTTCAGTGAGAAATTAAATTACTAAAATTAGTTTATTTGAAACCTAGTTTACTGAAAAGATTAATATGACAAAATGTCATTAATAATGTTTTTCTCAGATTTCTGGTACAAAGCAAATTAATTCCTTTTAATTAAATGCTTTTTTCTTAAAGGCTTTGTTTGAAAATATTAGCTAACAGTATAAAAGTAGAACACCAGGAATGTACTCATTCTACTTATCACTAAAATGGGGAATGCAAGAGAATTGAATATTTATTTATTTTACAAATAATGCAAATGAATAAATGTACCAACTGATTCCAATAACGGGAACTTTGTTGGGACATTATATAACCCTACCCTGAAAATACAAATTTTCTAACTTCTGGTTGTAAAATACATTATTAGGTCATGAGAATATAATGGATAACATGGTGACTACAGTTAGTAATACCACATTACATATCTTTTTTTTTTTTTTTTTAGTTTAGGGCTTTTATTGTTTTTTTTTTTATTATTAGTTATATTTGACATCATTTGTAGTCCCCAGGGGGTACCCACCACCATTTCACCCGTGCACCATCACCTCAGTCCCTTGTGC